>CAKNWT010251267.1:0-16037 GCA_932066315.1 Andricus coriarius | reverse complement strand
CAACCTTATAAAATCTGAGGAGGAATGTCCATCAGTCACTGCCGAAGGGCTGAAAAAAGCACTTAGAGGAACGAAGAACTTTTCCGGTGCTGGAGCAGATTGTATCAAGAACTTCTGGTGGAAGAAGATTACTTCTACACACCAACATTTGGCCCGCATATTCACCTCGTATTTAAAGTCAGAAACGCCTATTCCGCAGTGGCTGGTGTTAGGACGCACTATACTCCTACCGAAAAAGGCAACTTCTCCAACCCCGAGAATTACAGGCCAATAACTTGTTTGAACACGCTGTATAAGATCTTTACAGCTGTCCTAAACAACAGGATTGTTCGGCGAATTGAGCCTGTGTGGCGTGAGATGTACGAACAACGTGGCTCGGAAAAAGGGTTAGCAGGCTGTCGAGAGAACCTGCTAATTGACAGGTGTGTCTGCAAAGACGTTGCAGCCCATCAGCGCGTCCTGTCAATGGCATGGATTGACTACCGGAAAGCTCTCGATTCAACCTCTCATAGACTTATCATCTGTCTGTTCTGGATACCTCTGTGGCGACACCAACCAGCGCGAGCATAAGGTCACTTATGTATTTTATATGGATGACCTGAAGCTCTATGCCTCTGGTAAAGGCAAACTTCAAACTGCCATAAATATCGTCAAGAAGTACACAGGAGAGATTGGGATGGACTTTGGATTGGATAAATATGCTAAAATTCATCTGAAGGACGGAAAGATTGTCGGCGTTCCCGAGGACCCTGAGCTTGGGGATATAGGTGTTACCAGACACCTTAACACTGGAGAGACCTATACATACCTGGGCGTGCCTCAAAGCCGCATTCAGGACGTAACATTAGTAAAGGAGTCTCTTCGAAGCAAATACAAGCATCTTCTCCGACAGATTTGGTCTTTCAATCTGTCAGCGTTGAACAAGATATCTGTGACTAACATGCCTGCCATCCCGGTTCTACTCTACTCGGTTGGGGTAGTTCAATGGACGAAGAACGAACTTAAGGCCCTTGATGTCACCACACGTAAGGGGTCGTGCACATAATACGTCACACGTTTTTCTTTTGTTTTTATCGTTGTATCTCTTTTGGCTTCAGGGCAATTTTATTCTCGTCTCTATTTAAACAAAGGAAAAACGTGTGACGTATTATGTGCACGGTCCCTAAGATCATGCATATGCATAAAAGCTTGGATATCAATTCGTCAATTCCGCGAATATTCATTTCACGCCGTCAAGGCGGACGCGGACTTCTGAATCTCCAGTATCTTCATAACCGAATAGTTCTAAGTACAGCTTATATCGTAGCCAATGGCAGAGATCCTCTCCCAAAAATGGTCAGGAACCACGAGATGATTGGCAAAGGTGCGTTCCTTTACAAAGCCGCGGAGCAAGCGGCCGAAACGCTTGGCCTGAATTTTAACATCAGAAGTGAAGAAAGTGCATTACTCCATCTAGATGCTTCACTTTTGAAAGCCGAAGTGAAGTAAGCAGAAGTTCGAAAATCCCATCAAGAGCTACTCGACAAGAAAATGCACGGAAATTTTCACAGAAATGTAGAAAAACAGTCCTTGTCGAAGGACCAAACTTTTGCTTTCCTCAGATCATCAGGGCTTAATTCAGGTACAGAGAGTTTCATTTTCGCATGCCAGGACGGTGTCATTTCCACCTTAGCATACCGTGACCGCATTTTATGTCAACAAGTTCCAAGCGATAGGTGCAGAGCGTGTCATGTACACGCTGAGTACCTGGAACACATACTGTCAGGTTGTCCCACCCACGCAGGAACGACATATATCTACAGACATAATGCGGCCCCTAGAGTCCTTTATTACCATCTTTGTCGCTCTTGCGGTGTTGGCCGCGACCCTGCCCTGCCGAACGTTCCAAGGGAGATAGAGTCAATTGTCCAAAACGAGAAGTGCCAAATTTTCTGGAACTACTATTTTCAGACAGCAGTCTCCGTTGCACACTCGAGGCCTGACATTGTTCTCCAAGACTTCAAGAAACGAACTATATTCGTGATCGAATTCTCGGCAGCGTCTGAATACAACATCACTGCCAAGGAGAAAGAAAAGGAGGAGAGGTATCAATACCTTAAAAGGGAGCTGCAAAGACTGTACCCAAAATATTCGGGACAAGTAATTATCCTTGTGATAGGTGCTCTCGGAGGTGCGAAACTATCACTGGTTTGTAACCTTAAAGCCATACCCGCGTGCCAAAAATATGCCCAGGCACTTGCGAAATGGATGCAGAAAGCTGTCATCCTTGGGTCGCTTCGTGTGCTCAAAACACACGAACATTATCAGATCACTTTTTCCCGAAACTCTTTTACTTTTTATATTCAAATATGTCTTGAATAGCGTATAACTAGCTTCTAAATTTATTAAATTTATTTGCTATCTCCAGAAAAGGTGACCCAAACTCTTAGCGCTACAACTCAGAAAAATTCCATTAATGATGATGATGAGCTTAAGGAGAAGGATTATGAAGTTGACGTCAATGGTCCATATGATGTAAGATCTATACAGAGATACATATGGTTCATATGGGCCTTCATCGCTTTTTAAAAGTAACATGACACCCCTACACATTGATCCTCTTCTGCCGTGCAAATGGCGAAAGACACATATGTGACCGTCCGCGAAGAAAGGGACCTAACGCGTAAAAAATCGATTTTTAGTTTTCTACACAAATTGATAGATTTTTACTTGCTTTCTGATAAAAAAAAAATATTATTTCTATATTTTAAAATTTCTCATTGTTATTAAACTGCAAAGTGAGTCCTTCGTATAAAATTCCTGTGTTGGACCGCCTCTTCAATCGCTCCTCCTATAAAATGCAGCTACCGCGCGCTAGGTCACCTTCTTTTCGGATGGTCACATATGCAGTTAAAATAATAGGACTTGACACTTTTTCGTATATGTCATAAAATTCATAACTTATATCCATAATGTTTATATGGGTAATATTTGTTATCTATATCGTATTGCAAATTGCATGTTCATGAACTCTCTTCGAAGCAGATATAAGCATCTTCTTCGACAGATGTGGTCTTCAAATTTGTCTCGTTTGGGGTGGTTCAATGATCGACGAACGTTCTCACGGCCCTTCATATCGCCACACGTAAGATCATGCATATGCATAAGAGCTGGCATATCAATTCGTCCGTTCCGCGATTATACCTCGAGCCTTCAATGCGGGTGCGGACTTTTGAAAATCCAATGTCTTCATAACCGAATTGTTCTAAGTACAGCTTACATGGTTGCAAATAGCAGAGATTCTCATCTAAAAATGGTCAGCAAACACGTCAGGACTTAATTCAGGTACACAGGGGTTCATTTTCGCATGCCAGAAGGGTGTCGAGGGAGAGGCTCCGAGGGAGATAGCGTCCATTTTTAAAAACGAGAAGTTCCCAATTTTCTGGAACTACGATTTTCGGACAGCAGTCTCCATTGCACACTCGAGGCCTGACATAATTCTGCAAGACTTCGAGAAACAAACTATATTCATGATCGCATTCCCGGCTCTGGCCTACTACAGCATCACTGCCAAGGAGAAGGAACAGCAGGAAAGGTATCAAGACCTTAAAAGGGAGCTGCAACGATGCCCTGATGATCTGAGAAAAGCAAACGTTTGCTCCTTCGATAAGAACTGTTTTTCTACATTTCTGTGAAAGTTTCCGTGCATTTTCTTGTCGAGTAGCTCTTGGTGAAATTTTGAAAGCTCTGCTTTCTCCACTTCGGCTTTTAGAAGTGAATCATCTAGATAGAGCAATTCACTTTCCTCACTTCTGCTGTTAAAATTCAGGCCAAGGGTCTCGGCCGCTTGCCCCGCGGCTTTGTAAAGGAACGCTCCTTCACCAATCATCTCGTGGTTCCTGACCATTTTTAGGAGAGGAGCTATGCCATTGACAACGACCAAGCTGTGCTTAAAACATTTAGGTTATGAAGACAGTGGAGATTCAGAAGTCCGTGTCCGCCTTGACGGCGTGAAATGTATAATCGCGGAACTGATGAATTGATATGCAAGCTTTTATGCATATGCATGATCTTACGTGTGGTGACATTAAGGGCCTCAATTTCGTTCTTCGTCCATTGCACCACCCCAAATGAGTAGAGTAGAGCCGGGACGGCAAGCATGTTAGTCGCAGATACTTTATTCATCGCCGACAGATTGGAAGACGAAATCTGTCGAAGAAGATGCTTGTATCTTAACATGTCTAATAACACTTATATCCACAAGTTCAGGGTCCTCGGGAACGCTAACAATCTTTCCGTTCTTCAGATGAATTTTGGCACATTTATTTAATCCAAAGTATATCCCAATCCCTCGTGTGTACTTCTTGACAATATTTATGGCAGTTTGAAGTTTGCTTGTACCAGAAGCATAGATCTTCAGGTCATCCATATAAAATACATGAGAGATCTTACGCTCGCGCTGGTTAGTGTCGCCACAAACGTATCCAGAAGCATTTCGCAGTGCGAGAGACAGAGGTAGAAGTGTGATGCGAAAAAGCAAAGGGTTCATGGTATCGCCCTGAAAGACGCCCCTCTGGAAGGTGACGTTGTTTGTTGTCACACGATAATTTCCAAATGAGATAGTAAATCTAGTTTTCCAAAGAGGCATCAATCTCTCTATGCATCTCACTATGTGTGGATGCACCTTCAAGCTTTCCAACAGACAGGTGATAAGTCTATTAGAGGCTGAATCGAAAGCTTTCCTGTAGCTAATCCAGGCCATTGACATGACGCGTTGATGGGCTTCAGCGTCTTAACAGACCCACCTGTCACTTAGCAGGTTCTCTCGACAGCCAGCTACACCTTTTTTCGAGCCACGTTATTCGTACATCTCACACCACAAAGGCTCAATTCGCCGAACAATCCTATTGCTTAGGACAGCTGTAAAGATATTATACAGTGTTTTCAAACAATTTATTGGCCTGTAATTCTCTGGGTTACAATTTGATGCAGCACCGGAAAAGTTCTTCGAGCCTCTAAGTGCTTTTTTCACCTCTTCGGCAGTGTTTGATGGACATTACTCCTCAGATTTTATGAGGTAGTCGCAAAGTTCCTTGAAGCGGATAATATTGTCAGTGTCTTCTTTCAACTTTAGTGTTTTCGGGATCTTGTCTAACTCTCTCCAAAAAGTCTCTAACTCGTTGGGCTTGGGTGAATTTTTGACAGAAACCGTATTTTGTCAATACCATGCTTCTTAATTGTCCGCGGTTGGTCTTAATGTCGCTTCCTCATCTTCGACTGAAGCTTGGTCAAGGAGCGGTTGGGAAAGCGCTCCGCGTACATATCCATTTTTCCAGAGGTAGGCAAGTTGATTTCGCAACGATTGAATGGAAACGTGCTGAAGCTGTAACCACTTCTCACGACCGTGAGATAGGTGGTTCCGGTCTGCGACGAACACAATACGATGATCCGGCAAAAGTCTCGTGCATCCTGAGGATGATCAAGATGATTAGCTTAACAGAATATTCCGGGTATAACCGTCGCAACTCCCTTATACGGATTTATACCTCTCTTTCATTCCTTTCTCTTTGGCTATGACGTTTTTGTCAGCTGGTGGCCAAAATTCGATAACGAACATGGTTTGCTTGTCGAAGTCAAGGAGAACGATGTCAGCTCTAGAGTGCACAACAGAAACATTTGTCGAGAATATGAAGTTCGAGTATATGCGGTACCTCTCGGTTTCGAGGAATGACTGTATTTCCCTAGGAGAGTTTAGCGGAGCAGTATTTGGGCTAATGCCGTAAGAGTGACAAGTACTCTTAGTGCCGCATGGTGCCTTTGGATGTACGGCGTTCCCGCATCAGTTAGACAATTAGGTAGTATGTGTCCTAGATGCTCGGGGTGTGTATGACACGATCTGCTGATATCATCGGGAATGTCTTTGCCAAAAATGTGGCGAGGGTATGCTACAGTGGAAATGACACCGTCTTGATATGCCGAAATGAAACTCTTCGTGCCCGACTTCAATCTGGGTGCTTTAGGGAAAGAAAACGTTAACTTATACAACATCGACTGTTCAGCTGACTTATTTGTACCGAACGTGCATCTTTCACCATTTGCAGAGCAGTTTTGGCATAAAAATGTCCACTGATTTTTGGCAGTATTAAACAAAGATCAGAATTTTTTTTGATTTTCCAACCCAATTTTTTGAATAAAATGCGTATAGTCGTTAATTAGCTTATGTAGATAACTAAGTAACTGTGACATTCGTATATTGCTCTGTTATTTCTTACATTTTTGGTAGAATTAGAAAATTAATTTTCGTATGCGTTAAAATTTTAGTATAATAGAACAACCTACGAAAGGCTCTGCAATGGAGAAATTTTATTAACTGCGGATATCCAGAAAAAATTAAAATGCCGATACGTTGATCATGGTATTCCTTTTCTGAAAATTGCACCCTTTAAAGAAGAAGAAGTCTTTCTGGATCCTAAAATTGTTTTATATCACGACGTAATTTACGAAGAGGAAATGGAGTTTCTCAAGAGATATGCGAATCCCAGAGTGCGTCGACCATTCACTTTTTTTCTTGACTTATATTTCTCAAACGAAACAAAAAAGTATCTGGGTGAAATTGATCTAATGTTACGGTTTCTAATCCTAATTATGGTAAAGACTACAATTTGTTTCTTCTGTGTTAAATTCACCGTGGTAGACAAATTAACTTTTCTTGTGTCTCCGGAATGGATGATGTCGTTTGCGATAAGTTTTTAGATGCGAACTGAAAATCCTTTGAGAAATGTGCTCTATTTTGTTAAGTTTTTGAGAAAAAATTGTTTGAAAATTCCAAGAAGGCATTTTTGATTATATTTAAGTGCCTGTAAAAATGAACTAGAGGTGGTAGAACTCTGTAGCCACCTATGATTAAATGGGACCGTTGTGAACGTTTCCTTTTTTAAGGATGTAGCTGACGGTTTAATGTCTCCATTAAGCTCAATAAAAGGACTCTTCCAGCTCTTGTTTATTTTTACATATTACAGGCTATTTTCTTACAAACTCATTTTTAACTTTAATATGTTTGCTCTTTTGATCAATGTAAAAACTGATAATGATTAAAATGCTGTCAATATTCACATTGCTTAATATGAATGTATGGACAGTGTTACATACTATAATAACTCAAAAACGTTTTGATTCTTTAACGCGCACAAGAATAAGTTTATTTACTTTTCTGCAGTTAGAGAGAGCAAAATCAAGAAATGCTACCACCGGCGAAAATGAAATCAATACATTTAGAATTGCCGACAGTGCCTGGTATTTTGAAAAAGACGAAAATAAACACGTGAAGCTTCTGAATCGTCGAGTGGAGCATATGACAGGCTTGTCGCTCTTCACAGCTGAGACAATACAAATTGTTTATTACAGCATCGGAGGCCTTTTTCAACCGCACTGTGATTTCGCGGAAGTAAGTGAATCAACAATAAACTAAAATGTACATCCAGTATTTATTAACACAATAAGAACTTAAACATTTTTCAGGATGACACAGTATTTGGATTGAACACTGGAAATCGCCTCGCCACGGTTCTGTTTTGTGTAAGTGAACAAATCCTTGCAGTCCATGCGTACAATCCGAATGCATTCGAGCTCAAATTCATTCGCATTGCACGCACGGATAGGATCTGATACATGATTCGGAATAGTTTAAATGAGTTCGGCATGAATTCTTATTCAAATCTTTCGCTAGGGTATTAGGAGTATCAATTACACACTGTACAATTTAAAACAATTTAAATTTAAAAACAGGCAGTTGTTCATGTTACAATTAATACTTGGGCAATTTGAAATGTTTTGAATTTGCCCATTTCTCAAAATATCAATATTAGGTTATTTGATTTTTAATATAGTGATTTTACAATCGTACCTGTTAGTACAATAATTAATGGGCTATAATTTTTAAATTGCACAATTTGAATATATACTGTATAAGTTTGATAGTTTCAAACTATTATCTGGCGAATTTGAGCCTGTTTACACCAACGGGGTAATATAAGCAAGTGAAAAATAGGTCTAATATACGTCAGCTTGCTTTACCTGCGCTGAAATTATTCCTTACAATTTTAAATAAGCGTTTATAATATCACTCTTATATTGCGATACTATTCTGCAAGAGATAATCAGGTTTTAATATACATTTATTTTTAACTTTTATTTTTCGCGTCCATAAAAACATCAAACTATTTTTTTTTGGCATTTGAGGACTTTCCTGGGATCAATATGAACTCACAAAAAATTAAAGTAAATAATTCCATTATCCATAGATGACAATATTTTAAAAATTTGAAGTGCTTGCAGTTTTGATTCTCTATATATCTTGAATATTTTGTGAGTTCATTTTGATCCCAAGAAAGTCCTCAAATAGCAAAAAAAATTTTTTTGATGTTTTTATGAGCGCGAAAAATAAAAAGTTAAAAATTAGGGTATATTAAGACACGATTATCTCTTGCAGAATAATGTCTTTCAATCTAGAATAAATTGAGAAGACTCTAGACAACCCCAAAAATGTAAAAAAAATTGAAATTCAAAAAAACTTTAAAACTCTTAATAAAATAATTTCCTTAAACCTGTTTTGCTCGCGCGCGTTACCTAAATTTAAAACTATTTTCAGGCATGATATTATTTGAGATTTCTGAAATTGATTATTTTCGACCCACCCTATTACGCATACACCCTTAACCTCGAAAAAGATCCCCTGAACGAGTAGTAGCGCTGTTATTTGGCTATTATTTACGAAATGGTGCATCGGAGAACAAAAATGAATAAAAGCGAAAATATTTATAATAAAATTTGCAAGAAAAAAGGACCTATACACTTCTTTACAGACCATAGGTCATGCGTAATTAGCTCCACGAGTGGGGTGATGTTTTCAAGTTTTTCACGAAATGTACTCGCGCGCTTTGTTTTCGACTCATAACTTATAAACGGGTAGTTTTGCGGCAAAAATAAATAGAAGAACATTTGGAGACAAAAGAAATTTACTTTTAGATACAAAAACTGTGTTTGCAATACATCAATTTTAAATGTATTATTTTTTTTGAATGCAGCAATGGGATTTCATTTCCACCCCACCCACGAGGAAGAGTTTTTGGTGTATTTTTTTATTGTGGTTTCACTTGTAGGCCTATTCCACTTGTTTTTCGTTAAAAATATTACTCAGAATGAACATTATATTGTTTTGTTGCTTCAAATTTAGATAATGTTAGGGACAGTTAGAGACAAGTAGTGCACCATGAGAATATTTAAAGAGTTGTAACTTTAAAGATGAATATTCCGTACCTGATAATGTACCTTATCTTCAATTATATCCTCTTATTCATTAGTGGTCTCTTTTTCTGCATTAAGACAACCTTGATATCGTCAACCAACTTTTGCACATCCATATCACTTTCCGTAACCCACGTCGCATGATCAAACAATCAAATTCATAAGGCTTTCTGGAGCTAGTGCTTCGGTTGTGTAAACGGGTCATTGTAAGCTGTTACTGCTTTTTTTCGTTCCTTTCCCAATTAACTTTTTTATGTTCCAATCCGCGTTGTCAAAAATATAATGAAAAAAAGGAATTTATATCTAAATCGGGTTTCCAAGATTTAACAACAGATGCTTCAAATATAGCGACATTCTTACAGCTTGAGCAGAAGCCTGAAGCTGCAACTGTATTTACAGGGTCTGTTCCATAAGTCATAGGACTGAATTTCTATAGCCCAGAGGGAGCAATAGAGGTAGTTTTTTACGGGCAGGATAAGTGGTGGGGGATGTCAGGAACCAAATGTATGCTTGAACATTCTCCTCCGATCATTTGCGGAGTAAATATCGCGCGTTAAGTAAACCTTTTTTGTAGGCTTCTGTCACGCTTTCAAAATGGACCACTCGCTCGACCAGCGCCAGTCAAAAACAGCTGATCTGCTCATTGCATTCTCTCAGATATGTAGCGCGTCAGACTTCCATGCAGGAGGTCTGGGGTTCGATCTCTCAGCCGGGTACCAATGGAAATTTTCCTATGTACTTCTAACGGGCCTTCGGTGTTTCGGAACCCACCTTAAACTGTAGGTCCCCTCAGAAAAAGCTGGTGTCGTATCAATCTTCTTGTGCTTGGTGTACCTACGGGGGAACCACGCTCGATGGTCGCTGGCCAATTTCGAGTAATGAAAACACACACATACACTTACATAACACATTAGGACAGTGCTTCGAATCTGTGCATCTAACTGATGACCTCAGAGGGATCGCTCCGTCCGCCCTAAGTCTGGCCGCATCCTCTCTCCTGCAACCTGCTAGGGAGGCTGCCGAATGGCAGAGTGAGTGAGGATCACTTTGCCTGATCAACAAAGTAGGGCGTCATTTACTGTGCGATAAGTATGCCTGGCACCTGAGAGGTATAATTTCAGAATGTTGTTAACAACGAAACTCACTGAGATCCAAAAACACTCGGCGAAGATAGCCGGATTCGGAGTACTGCCTTGAGAATAAACACGAGTGTGGCACAATAGGCTTTATAGCTTGAGCGCCAGGGGGGGACCTCACAAGACCCCCCGCCCATATTACAACTAACTAACTTACTTGCTTGCTTAATAATGGTGAAAGTCTCGGTTGCAGATTCTGAATGTTCAACACAAAACTTTACCGCGCAGCGCTGCTCAAGCGAACGGTCCATTTTTAGACCGTGGAGGACGCATGGAAAAAGGTTGACTTATTACGCAATATTTACTTCACAGATGGTCGGAGGCGACTTTTCGAACATGAATTTAGTTTCTGACATCCCTCACCACCCGTTCCGCCCGTAAATCCCTTTATTGCTCCATCTAGGCTATAGAAAATGAGTCGTAATACTTATGGAACTTTGAGAGCGTTGCGGAAACCTACAAAAAGGGTGTACTTCTCGCGCGATATTTACTCTGCAAATGCTCGGAGGCGACTGCTCGAGCATGCATTTGGTTCCTGACATCCCCCACCAACCATCCTACCCGTAAAAGCTCCCTCTATTGCTCCGCCTGGGCTATAGAAATTCATTCTCACTGTATATGGAGCAGACCATGTACAATAGTTTTTGACGCAACTTGTCTTGTTGCTTCAGTTATACATATAGTATGACCGATAGCTATATAATTTTTTGGCAACTTTTCCGTATCTGTTTTATAATCATCTACGATGACTGCATATAAACATGTACGCACTGTTGGTAGATTCATTTTGAATTCGGCAAACAGTGCCAACTATCCTGGTGTTCAGTGTGCCGAAAATAATTTGCATCGAAACACGGCGACAAAACGCTTACATTGAGTGGACTAATGGACTCGAGGATGATACACTGGACTGCTGCGATGCCAGAATTATCCCGGTTCGCAGAGGCCAAGTGGCACTCATGCACACTCTATCGTGCCAGAAACTCCTAGAGCTTGCGCGCGTATCGAAATAGTCGTTGCGACATCGTCCTGACCGGCTCTTGCAAACAGAATATGTACGCAGAACGATTCCTTAACCACTGCAATAAGAAGCCGCAGACAAGGAAGAGCAAGCGCCATTAGGACCAATCATGAAAAGCAGACTGGAGAGACCTACCTATATCTAGGCGTGGCGGAGACCTTCATTCAGGATATAAAATCAGTGAATGAGGCTCTCCGAAGCAGAAAGCAGATACAAGCGTCTCTTTCTGCAAATTTGTGCTTCGAATTTTTTAATCCGTTAAATTTCCTAGGGGTGCTTTTTTAGTGTGGTTAAATATTACGGTGAATATGAACATATGAACAAGAGTCATTGGAAGCTGTCTGGGGTGATTTTTTTATTTGAATTTTTTTTGCTGTTTTAGTTGAAGGAAGCTGAGACAGGGTTCGTTAAATGTAGTGGGGGATGTTTTTTGGGGTGTTTTAATATTACTATGTGGATGAGGATATGCACTAGAGTCTTGGTGAGCTGTCTGAGGTAATTATTTATAATTTGGAATTTTTTTCTCTGTTTCAGTTAAAAGCAGCACAGATGGATTTGGTTAAATGCGCCATGGGTGTTTTTTTAATGTTTTTGCATTATTAATCCAGGCGGAAACATTATATATAGTTTAAACATGGTGGACGATATTGGATATAATATTTATTTGAGTTATCCGAAAAATTTATAAAACAAATGAAAATTACGTATAATATTTTCAAATATGTATACTTTTTCTGCTTAGGCTGTGAGATTGTAGATATATTTTAGAGTTTTATGAAAATGAATGATATGATTATTTTCTATTTTTTTGGTGTATTTATGAAACCCACAAAATCATTAACTTCTGACTCACATTTTTGTTTGTCTTAATATCTGTTTTTTCAATCAGGGGTAGGTGATAGCTTCAAGTGTTGTTTTCAAAACATTAATTTTGCTTTTTTTATCTGCTTTTAGTATGCCATTTCTCGCTTAGATTGGTATAGAACGACTCCATGCAAAGTGGTCTAAAATTTTAGCATGCCGATCGGAATTAGTACACTAAAATCTCTCGACAATACCGATTTCGGCAAACCATTATAAAATCAGCCATTTTAGCATGCTGAAATATTAGAGTGATCTCGAGAATAGCACCCCTGATCTACTAAATTTGACGACGCTCTAAATTAGGTTCGTCAAGTAGTAAAAAGTATAGTAAAAATCCTATTGGTAACTCCGTCGTCAAAATTTCTCCAACAGGGGTGGGTTCTCCCCAATTTTGCAAGCTTGTACTAAAAATTATTAGGTAATTTTCATTAAGGCCTAAATGATGGTCCAGAGGACCATCAATATCGTTCTTGGGGCTTTTTGGAACCTTCGGCTAATGAGGATCCTGGAGGGTAATGTTCTCCCTTGTCGTGCAATCGCTATAATTTCGCAGCGGTGCCTGCTTTCTACTATTGATCTTAATGGCGCTTGCTCTTCTTCATCTGCGGCTTCTTATTGTAGCCGTTGGGGAAGAAGGAGAAGCTTGGAAACTCTAAGAGTTTCTGGAATCAAGGACTGTGCATGGGCACCGTGTATCCTCTGCGAACCAGCATAATGCTGGCATCGTAGCAGTCCAGCATGCCATCTTTGAGTCTATTAGTCCACTCAATGTAAGCGTCTTTCTGCCGTAATTCCATGCCAATTATTGTAAGCACTTTGAACACTAGGGTGATCGGCACTGTTTTCCGACCCATTGTCGGGTGCTCTCTGCTTTCGATCGTCTTGAAACTCATCTGCAACTAGGTTTGTAGGTGTCATCGTTGTTCGTACGAGCTGTTAGGGAAAGTATTCCCCCATCCTTGCAGAGCCCCACATGTAAAAATAAGGCTGCATACTCAAGTAAGTAGCCCGGTATCTCAGATCTCAGAAACCTCAACCAGGTGCCATTCAGTTTTCGGTGCAGTTATTACGTCCCAACTGGGGAATTTTTCCTTCGCAGATATCACTGGACAATTGTCTGCGGTTGTTTATTAAGTATTGTAACCGTATGCAGCAGAAGCCCTTGGTACAGAGACCCTCTATCCGCAACCTGAGGCTGTGTCTAGTGACTTTGTCATTAGGGCAGAGCGAAATCGGCCGTTTTCAAAATATTGAGTTAACCCCCTATGAATATGTTGTAGACGTCCGTTTCGATTCCAAAACTCCCTAAAAGACCTCTCTACATCCTCACCTTCAGGCATCTTCACTACATCTTCACCTACTAAGACCTTAGTCAAGGCCGCAGCGTGTATCTTTATTACTTCTGTCGCTACTAACGAGCACTCACCACCTAGAGATGGCTGCAGAGCAAATAACATCCCTACCCTCCCGTACATTTAAAAGGAACACACAATTAAAGTGACTTGAAATTGGATTTGGTTTCTAAAACCCGACTGATTTTCCCTGTAAATTTCATTCATGTCACCGTTCAAGACCGTTTAGTGTGATCATCAATATCAACAATTTATTTTTGGTATTACAAATTTCCAAGCAGTTTTCTGTTTCGATGACTCCTCTTGATAACTTGCAGAGAGAACTCTGTTGGCTGTTGGTTAGGCTACCTGTGTTCTCTCATCTACAGGTATAGTGAACAAGAAATATTCAGGATCCCTGGACAGTGTGCTGGTGGAAATGTACTCTCTGCCCATACAACGCGTTTCCGCGCAATGTGCATTGCACATTCTTCTGCACATCAAGATCACAGATGCACCAAAATATCTCTGTCAGCTTACCGGATGGCTACGTTATTTGGAATACATGTACAAACAAGTTGTAAAGCCTATTATCCAAAATAATGGTTAAGCTGCACTTCCTAAAAATCTCTTGTTGACTATGCTTGAGAGAACACCAATACGTCAAAGAATAGTCAGCAGAGTATAATCTTCAACAAATCCAGAGGAGTCTTCAAAACAGAAAGCTCGAGACAGTTTCATTCAAGCTATAATGTGGGAAAGGCAGCAGATTTCCAGTTTTTGAAACCAAATACGATTTCTAACCAATTAATTTGTGTGTTATTTCTGAGCGGGTGAGAGGGTAGGAACGGTATTCGATGTGCAGCCACCTCCAATTAGTGACTGCTAGATATTATTAACATAAGTAAAAAAGATACTTCCGAAGAACTGCACAACGTCTTATAAGACAACGAATTTCCTTGAGTGTTATTTCCTTAAATTAGACGTCTTCCTGCTTCAAAAGCTGTATTCTTTTGAAACGCTGCGACCTTGACCAAGTTTTTAGAAGGTTGTAACATCCACATATACTTCATATGCACATATTTCCCTTCGAAATTGATTTTCACGGCCCTGTTACAACAGCTGATTTCTTACTTCATTTTCAACGAAATTTAACATTTTCAAACGCAATGCACACAATGTAGCTGAGGGTGTAGAGAGATCTATTAGAGCAGAGACATCTATCGATGAGCAGGTTCTCCCGACATCCTGCTACGCCTTTCTTTGAGCCACGTTGTTCGTACATCTCTCGCCACACAGGTCCAATTGTCCAAACAATCCTATCATTTAGGATAGCTGTGAAGATCCTATACAGTGTGTTCAGACAAGTTATTGGCCTGTAATTTTTAGGGTCAGCTAAGTTGCCCGTCTTTGGCAGGAGCACTGTGCGCCCTTCTACCAACCACTCCGGAATAGGCTCTTCCGACTTTAGAAATGAGGTGAAAATGCGGCCAGATGCTGGTGGGTTGAAGGAAACTTCTTCCACCAGAAGGTCTTGATACCATCTGGTCCCGGAGCGGAATAGTTCTTCATGCCTCTTAATACGTTTTTCACCTCCCCGGCAGTGATAGGTGGGCATTCCTCCTCAGGTGTTATGAGGGCATTGCACAGCTCCTTGAAGCTATTTATATTCTTCGAGTGTTCTTTCAGTGGATGCTGGACTTCGTAGACTTCTCTCCAAAATGCCTCGGCCTCCTCTGGTGTGGGCGGGTGGTCGACAGTAACTGGAGGGTCTTGGAAGAGTCGAGATGGGTCAGACAAAAACTGTTGATTTTCTCTGACCTACCTCTCTCTCCGCTCTAGACTTCTCCTAGCGTTAGATAGTACTCGTATTCTGTCAATAATATGCTGCCTGATGGTCAGTAGCTTTGACTTGTTAAGTGTGTGATGACAGATCCGCAGCTCGCGTGCGAACCGTCGAACCTTGGCAGTGAAAGTCCTGCCAGATGTTATGTAGTCAATCGCGCACTGAATGCGGGACGCGTACTGTCTGGCCCAGCCTATCTTTGTGCTTAGTTGCCCTGGTGGAAAAAATTCGCTGCAAATTCTCTGCAAATTACTTCATAATACCCCTGCAATAGCTCTGCAAGCACTCTGCAAACGTCTCCTGCATTACTGCTTAAATTGAAACACTTTAGCATAAATGCAGAAGAACTCTGCATTACTCTTCTTCAAAAAATGTTCTGCATTCTCATGCATTTCTCAGCGAGTTTTCTGCAAAGGATGTTCGCAAATACTCTGTAAAAGTCTCTGCTTTACTGTTTAAATTGAAGCACTTCAGCAAAAATGCAGATGCTCTGCATTACTCTGCGGCAGACAATTCTCTGCAAAAAAAACCGTTTTATATATAATAATTGCACTTCA
>CAKNWT010251259.1:0-13193 GCA_932066315.1 Andricus coriarius | reverse complement strand
TTTTCTATGTCACAGTTGTGCTGTCCTATTGCTTATTCTCCCGATGGTTCCTTGGAATAGTCTCTCAAAGCGTCTAATATCCCGTCCATATCATATACCATTCCACCCTTGATGTTTCTAATGCCGAATAAGTCTGTACTAATGCATCCTTTCTTGTTATCCTTGCGCACTTAACTTTCATCTCTTCTTCTGATTTGACTTTATCCTTGCTTTCTTGAACTAGTATTTTTGCTTTTCTGCTTTTGTCCCTATAATCATTTTCTAGTTTGATTCTCTCGTCATCGCTGAGGCGTGTAGTATTCAACTCACTTAGATACGCTTGCTTATTTTCGTTAACGGCTACAAGAATTTCATCATTCCACCTAGCATCACCATTCAATCTGCCTAGAAATGCAGTACCACACACTTCAGTCGCACTCCTAACAATGGTATTCCAGAACATAGTCCACGTGCCCTCTATACCTTCATTGCATACTAGCGTCTCTCAAGTTGCCTTATCTATGCGTTCGTATATATTATTCTGAAATACTATTCGCACTTCTGGTTTATTTAAATTATATATCTTCATTCGCGTCTGTTTAAAAAAAAGTCAACTATAGGACAGCTCTTAAAGATGGCTAAAGCGACTATCTCTAGAAGGTTAAAACAAGAGGTTCAAATCGATCATCTCAGAGTCTTGACTTGGTCATCTCGAAGGGTCGACTCAAGTGTCATAGAGAGTCGAACCAATCATCACAGAGGGCGGAATTGATCATTATAAAGGGTAGAATCGCTTACCATAGAAGGTCGATTTGGTCATATCAGATAGTCGACTTAATCTCCTCGGACAGGCGACCAGGCCATCTTAGAGGGTCGATATGTTTATCCTACATTTTCTATATTTGTAGTCCTTTTCCTACTTATTCCAGTCTGTCTCTTATAAGAGACTGGAAATTATAAAATTAGGTGGAACCTACAAAACCTGAAAATTGATATGAAATACATGAAATCCGAAAGCATTTTTTATTCTTTGTGGAAAGTGACGTGTATAAGACATAATTTGATATGCAAAAACAGTACACATTGACAATATATTTTTTAGAAGAAGTAAGATTTCAACAAATTAATAGCACTTCACTCTCCACGAATGTTCCAAATATCGAAAAGCCGTTTAAAATTATGAAAAACATGGTTAAGTTCAATAAACAGCAAATGTGACGCTGAACGTCTTAATGGCATTCACTCACTCCGAAAATGCTCTAGAGACTAGACCAGAGATTCCCAAACCACTGCCGGGCAGCCGTCGTAGGGGGTTGCCACCTCGGACCCGGCAACTCGGCAGCCCCCCGCTGTCAGCAGACGGCTCCTTTCGTGTACCTGCTATGATGACCCTTTCATTGTCATAAGATTAAGGATAGTTCCAATAACTAAAATTATAAAGACTAATAATAATTTTGGGAGAAATATTTTTGTGATCAAATATCACTTTTTCGATAAAAGTTCAAGTAACGCACCCCTAAGTAAACTCAAGCCACGCTGAGCATGGAGAAAATGTTTCCAAGAAGATAAAATGATTAAACGTTCTCTTCGTGTGATACTTCCTGTTCTACTTCATATCTACAATTGATCTCTACAGCTTGGGATTTTTCCCAATATTTGGAAACTAGCACTGATTCGCCCAGTTCCTAAGATCACTTATCCTTCAACTCTAACAGGTTTGCGTCCCATCTCTATCCTCAGTGCGTTAGCCAAGCTTCTTGAGAAATTAGTTGATAACCAGCTAACTGAATATTTTGATAAACATATATAATCTGTTTGATCCTTTCGAGTCTGGATTCCGGAGGGAGCACAGTACCATCACTGCTTCCCTTAACTTTAGTGCTGATTTAAAAGCTGCAATAGATAAAAATAAAGTAACGATTATTGTATTTGTTGATCTTTCCAAAGCCTTTGAGTTGGTAAATCATGACGTTTTAATCCAAAAATTAAATAACCTAAATATCTCTAATAGTACCATTAATTGGTTCAAATCTTGGTCAAATAATCGATTACAATGTGTAGCAAACAGTGACGGTCTTCGCTCTGACTGGAATGAGGTGATGAGTGGGGTTCCCCAGGGCTCAATACTTGGCCCCAAAATGTTTAATGTGTCCACATGCGACTTTTCAGCTGTTTCACGATACTGTAAATATCACCTTAATGCTGATGATAGCAAAATATATCTCTCTGGGACTCTTAATACCCTTAGGGACCTGCTTCAAATGGTTCAGGAAGATATTAATAACGTCTATAACTGGGTGGTCTCTGATGGTTTGAAACTCAATCCAGAAAAAACATATTCTTTGCTAGTTGGATTCTCCACTCATAAATAATATATCTAAAGTCCTGGACTCCCTGCCACCTTTGTACTTGTATGGCCTTGTCATTGATTTTTCTGATTCTATCAATGATCTTGGTTTGATATTTAACAGGACTCTTTCTTAGAAAGAGCATCTTGAACTAATATCACGCAAAACCTTCAGAACTTCACATCAGCTAAGTCGGAGTAGGGACTCTTTGCCTACAGCTACGCGAATCCACCTTGTAAAAGCCTTGATTCTCCCTCATTTTGATCATGGGTGTGTGATATATAATGAAATCTCTGATAACCTTTATTGCAAACTTGAAAGTGCTCTCAATGCCTGCATTCGTTTTATCTATAACTTGTCCAAATTCCATCATATTTCTGAGTATAAGGAAAGAGCTGGTTTCATGACAGTTGCCAAGAGAAGACAATATTTTATGGTCAATTTGCTGTACATGATCTTAAAAAATGAAAAGCCTGTATATTTATTGGAATTGTTTTTGCGGGATAATATGAATCATCCAGATCGGCCTAGGCTACGCGATAGAGGTTGTACCCCGTCAATACCTACTCATAGAACTTGTTTAATGCAAAAATCTTTCTATTATAGGTGCGCAACTAAGTTCCCGCTGTTTTGTTTATAACAATGAAAATTTATTGTAAAACAATAATTACAAATTATTATTCGAAATTCATTTTTTGAAGCGATTCACGAATCAAGCAAGTTTTGGATGTCTTCATATAAGCGGAGCTGCTGAGCAACCATACCATGTGCCATCGACCGGAACAAGTAATAATCGGACGGCGCAATATCTAGGGAATACAGCGGGTGGGGTAGCACTTCCCATTTGAGCGTTTCCAGGTAGGTTTTAACGGGTTTGGCAACGTGAGGCCGAGCGTTGTCATGCTGTAGAATCACTTTTTCCTGCCTCTGCTCGTATTGTGGCCGTTTTTCGCGCAGCGCTCGGCTTAATCGCATCAATTGAACTCGATAACGTTCCCCAGTGATGGTTTTATTTGGTTTTAACAGCTCATAATAAACAACACCGACCTGGCTCCACCAAATACACATCATAACCTTCGCAGCGTGAATATTCGGCCGAGCCGTTGACGTAGAAGCATGGCCGGGCAGTCCCCATGACTGTCTTCTCTTTGGGTTGCTGTAGTGAATCCACTTTTCATCACCCGTCACGATGCGATGAAGAAAATCCTTCCTTTTTTTGCCGCTGAAGCGGTTGTTGACGGGCGAAAAAACGACGCTTAACGTCCCTTGGCTTCAAATAATAAGGAACCCAAGTTCCTTGTTTTTGAATCATTCCCAACGCATGCAATCGCTTGGAAATGGCTTGGCGGGTAACTCTTAATGGTGAAGCAAGCTCTTCTTGTGTTTGGCACGGATCCTCATCGAGCGATGCGCCTAATTCAGCGTTTTCGAAGGTTTTTGGGCTTCTTTCATGCGGACGGTCGTCCACATCGAAATCACCGTCTTTAAAGCGACGGAAGCAACCACGGCACGTTGTTTCACTTTAGAGCAGCATCTTCTCAAACTTTTTGCAGCTCTCGATGCGCCTTAGCCGCCGTTTTCTTCGAATGAAACAAGAAAATCAACACTTCCCGAAAATGACGATTATTTGGCACAAAATCAGACATTTTCACACAAACAAAAGTATGAAGCCAAAACAAACGTCACTAATGTGTCACAACGGTTTGTTCACCGTATGTCTAAGCTTAAATTTACGCATTTTGGATATGTCCAAATCGACCTGCACTTAGTGCTGGAGCCATCTTTTGACAATCAGCGGGAACTTAGTTGCGCACCTAATATATTCAGTTCTATTACTACTTTTTTATTCCTTTATGTTCTTCTTTCATGAGGTGTGACAATGTTATTCTTTTTTCTTTTGTCTACTTATGTCTTAAGATAAGTTTACCAACAATGCCGTAGTAATATAAGATTTGAGTAACTTCTCACCGCATATAATTACATAAACTTACTTACATTTTTATAATCGGATAATGTCGTTAAATGTACATTTTTAATATTAAACCAGGGTTCTAAAATATTTACACTACACTCTAGATTATACGTCTAGATATTTATGTATTTCTACATATTTGTATATTGTATTATGCACATACTCTGTTCAGCTCCTAAAGGTGCTTTATAGCCCTGTGAGCTTTTTTTTCAGTAAATAAAAAAATATGAAATTTGCAGCTTGTATCGTTTGTGTTCGGCGACACTGATAGCGCAGCGTAACGAATAGTCTCGCTGAAATAACGATATCTCGGGAATCAGTCAAATCTCCGTCAGTTTTTGTTTGTTTTTGAAATAAAAGGTGATTTTATAAGGAATATTTCTATTCTAATTTAACAAAAATTGAAAGGGGAGTATTTCACGAAAAATTGAATCAAAAATTTGTTTGGACTTTTTTCAGGGGCAAAATTTCAAAATTTTTTATTTAAAATCTGTAATACCTTCAAATTTCAACAAAATGTGACTATCGGTCCCAGAAATGTCGATAATAATTCAAAAAAATCCAACCCAAAAATTCAATATTATGTAACTCCCAAAATTTCATACAGTTTAAAAAATTGATAAGGCCCAAAATGTCTTTTATGTAGTACTATAATTTCACTAAGATTCATTAAAATCGAACAAACACTTGCAGATTCTGATATTCCTGACGTGTTATGGCCCTTCTGTTTTTTCTGTGAGTGGATTTTGAGTTTTCAGTAGGAAATTATACTTAAACCTGTCCCTAATCCATGACTATTCTTAAGCCACTTATGCTGAATGGTTATAATTGGTGAAATTATTGTAATATGTGTACTTATTTCTAGCACTACTTTCTTGCGGAAATTAATATATATTATGCACCCCACGATTAAATCTTAAAAAAATCTGCCCGCTTCGCGCGCAAATTCTCGTCGCGCGGTGCACGCTCGGTCTTTGTACTTCCCCCACATTTGTGCACAAAGCTTTGAAAATTAAATATCAAACCATCGACAACTATAACTTGGTGATTGTGAATTCTCTTTTGTTAAAGCTCCTTCGGCTTTAAAGAACACATTCTCATCAGGTATCTCGTGCTTCGCACTCGATTTTGTCCGAAATGCTAACTTTTCTACATTATAAAACTATTATATCAAATGTATATATTGCATTTATTTCTGTACCTCGGCCTGGGATTGCTTATTCAGATATTGCAAAATAAGCTACAAATTTTATTTATTATGATTACTTAAATATTTTTTCCTTATTTGGCATTGAATTTTATTCTCAGCTACCCTGAAAAATGTATCATTTAAATAAATTTATATTATTACAATGCATGATATGCATTGGTATTGAAACAAACGTATTTTCATTGCCTTGTTTTTATAATTGAGAAAGTGCGCATCCTATAAAAAGAAACAATTTTGTTACCAAACATTTTATTGCAACTGGTGTCCTTTTTCCATAAATTTAATTTGTTTATGTTGAAAGTTCTTTTTTATGTTTTGAGCCAAAAATACGCATCCCAGCGTTACGTGGTTTTAGGAAAATTTGTAGATATAATTTAGGCGAAAAATTTTGTTAAATAAAATTTTATTGTAGCTTGTGTCGTTTTTCCATAGAGTTAATTTTTTATTTTTAATGTATTTTCCTAAAAAAAGTTTATAACAAATGCGTTGATCTTTTTTGGTTGAACAACTTTGGTCTTATCATTTTTTCGCCTCTTCGGTGGTTTTTTAAAAAATTTAATTTTTTTATTATTAATGTTAGTTTTCACGATTGAAACAAAAATTACGCGTCCTATCAAAAAATGAGAAATAACAAATTTGTAACTCTTTTTGGTTGAACAAATTTGGTCTATTTATTCTTTTCGTAGCTTATGTCGTTTGTCCAACAATTTTATTTTTTTATTTTTAATGTTTTTTCTTACGAATAAAACAAAAACTATGCTTCCTACCAAAAAGTGATCAAAAACAATTTTTATATCTTTTTTGGATGAAAAAGTTTTGTCCATTCTCTTTTTTTTTTGTATCTTGCATTGTTTGAACGCAAAATAGAATTTTTTATTTTTCAATATTTTTTTGTGCGACAAATATTGGAATGTTCAATTTCTCAAGAAATTCAAAAAGTTGTCATGACAATCTTGTAGGGTCTTTAAAACGCAACGTTTTTATTTTCTTGGCTTCTTCATATCGTATGTTGTTTGTCTTTAAATTAATTATAAACCTTCAGTTTAGCACGTTAAAAGAGTATACCAATGTGCAATTCAATTGGTTAATTCTTTCGAAAGTTATCGTGCTAACAGACTAAAAATCTACAGAAAGGCAGACACACACAGTTTAAAATTTTACAAAAATCTAATATCTTCTTTCATGAGAATGTAAAAATTGCACTCCAATAGTAAATTGATTCAATTCGTATCAGTTTGATGTAAAGGTCTTCTAACATAACGTCACATGATATAATAAAGGGAAGCTAAGGAAATTTTATTTCTTCAATAAATGTTTGAGAAATCGATTATCCCACATCAAAGGTCCCCTTCGAAATTGGTAGCAAAATAGGGGCTGCACTAGCTTCAATTTCGACAATCTGGAATGTGTATATTTTGCTCGCTACAAAAGAAATCCACTGATCAGCAATTAATCAGAAGCGTGCGTTTTGGCGTCGAGAATGATCGTTCTGGGGGAAACCACTCAAATTAATTTTCAAGTCACAGCATATTCTTCGAGTTGACGAGTACCAATCGTCGCGACTGGCATCCAATCATTCGTCGGAACGGGAGCGTGGAACGACCACGATTCCATTTCTAGCTGCTACAATGGCCTTCCTCACGGATGGTTGATCCTTGAGTGACAGGACCCCCGGACCAGCAACACTGCCAACACTTCGTGACTGCACTCCGCCCTTCACCCTTAACACAAAATGCAATCGAAACAAACACCAGCGTGTCGCGTTACGCTCGGCAATCGCGTTACATGTCGGCGAATGACAGCACACTAAGAAGAACAAGTGCCATTGTTAAATCGTTTTAGATTCTATCTGGAGTCAGATGATTCAGAATGTCAGAAGGGAGATTTGACACAGATGGATACATCGTGAAAAAGTATTCACATACTACTACCGTTTCCTATCTTTTAATTTTCTATAACGCATCAATTGAGACGTGTGAAAGATCAAATTCTGCTTCATAACACGCAAAATTGATCATAACGTTTTAATTTCATAGCAGTGTTTGGAAGTGACGCGTGCCGATTACAATTACAATTATTTTTTGCTAGAAGTAACTGAATATAATGGTGTGTTCTCTTGTAACTGAAAATGGGATACAAATTTAATTAATTATGAAAGAAAAGTTTTTACACAATAGATAATTTATATAGAAGTGACCAAGAACCGAGCTTCATTGGACGGCAGCAATGTTTTGGTAAGACTTCGTGACTCTGTGCACTAAATTTTCAAAGGGTATTTAAAGAAATGAACTTAAAGAAGTCTAATTATGTGAAAAAATGCACGAGGAGGCCTGAAAGAAAGTATGCTTCCCAAGAAACTGTTTTTTGAAAAACATATACCCAATAAAGTCCATTTGTGTAATATGGTATAATTTCTCCAAAGAACTTAGAATAAGAGAAGAACGTTTCTAAATAACGCAACAGTATAATCGGCTCGTTAGAGAACGTCATATAACAAGGAGGAAAGAGGGAGAAAAAGGAAAGAGACAACCAAACCACCTCTCTCTCTTTTCCTTATTCTTTCTCCGTCTTTTTTATAATACTGGGAAACAACATGTTTCGAGGAGAATTTAGCCCTACTTATCAGCAAAATTTTGAATGGGAAACTACTAAGAAATATTTCGATCGCATACTAATATAAATTAGAAATGTAGATATGAATTTGAAGTTACTTCTTAAGATACTATATACATTTTTTGGTATGTGTTACTCTTTAATATTTTTGAGGACCTTTATACGTAATGTCAATTGTTTAAACAACAATCCCCAGAAATGTCAAAATATTACGTTTTCTCAAAAAAATTCAATAAAACTCCGAAAGTGTTTTATTTTATTTTGAAAGATCTATTTTCGGTCAATTGTATTATTTCCCTCTCTGTTCATATACAATATCTCCATGAGCCGATCTTTTGGATTTGTTTGCTGTTTTAGTTCTTGGATCCAGTTAGAAAAAATCTGCCCGCTGCGCGGGCACGCTCTCATCGCGCGCGGCTAGCTTCGCTCGCAAGTTTAAGCGCGCCTAGGGCGCGCGACTGTTGGTTCTCGCGCTTCGCGCTCGGTTTTTGTATTTCCCCCACATTTTCGCCCAGACCTTTTGAAATTAAAAGTCGAATCATCGACAACTGTAATTCGGTGATTGTGAATTCTCTTTTGTTAAAGCTCATTTGGCTTTAACGAGCACATTCTCATCACGTATCTCGTGCCTCACACTCGATTTTGTCCACAATCTGAACTTTTCTACGTTATGTTCAATATTATCATATCAAATGTATATCATAATTATTTATGTATCTCAAGCCGGTACTGCTTATTCAGATTTTGCAAAATAATGTACAAATTTTATTTTTCATAATTACTTCAATATTCGCTCCTTATTTTGCACTAATTTTGATTCTCAGCTACCCTGAAAAATCTATCATTTCAATAAAATATTATCACAATTCATAATATGCATTAGTAGTAAAAGATACGTATTTTCATTATCTTTTTTTTATAATTATAAAAAAGTGTGCATCGTATACGAAAAATGTTGTTATCAGACACTTTATTGCAACTTGTGTCGTTTCTCCATAAATTTAATTTGGTTACTTTCAAGTTATTTTTTTATGATTTAAACTGATAATGCACATACTAATGTAAAGTGGTTCTGAGCAAATTTGTAGATATGATTTCGGCGACAAATTTTGTTAAATAAAAAGTTATTGCAGCTTGTGTCGTTCTTCCAAAAACTAAATTTTTAATGTTTGATGCAGTTTTATAACTCGCCCTTTCTAAAAATTTTAAATAACGTATATGTTCATCCTCTTTGAGTGAACAAGTTTGCCTATTTTTTATCTTTCCTTGTGTGGTTTTCCAAAACATAAACTTGTTTAATTCTTAATGTTATTTTTTACGATTAAAACAAAAACTAAGCGTCCTTTTAAAAAATTGTTAGAGAAAAACTTGTAGCTGCTTTTTGGAGAGCAACTTCTATCTATTCATTTTTTGACATAGCTTGTGTCATTTCTCAAAAAATTTAATTTTTTTTTATTTTCAATGTTGTTTTTCACAAATGAAACAAAAACTACGCGTCCTATCAAAAAGTGATTAATAACAAATTTGTAAATCTATTTTGGCTACATAATTTTTGTCTCTTCATCTTTTTTCATATCTTGCATAGTTTGACCGCCAAATGGAATTTTTAAGTTTTCATTTTTTTTGTGCAATCAAAATTTGAATTTTTTATCTTTTGAAAATATTCAAAAAGTTGTTATGTTGGTTGTTATGTTGGTCTTTTAAAGTACTATTGATAACCCTACATAGAATTTTCAAATCTTGGAGAAAAGTGGTCTCAAAAATTTTCAAAATGTGCTCACTTTTTGAATTTTTATCCGAAATAGTTGGTTAACGAACTCGTTGTTTTTTTATAGGCCTTCAAAAAGTGTGCCAAAGCACAATCTAATCTGATAAATCTTTCGAAAGTTATCGCGCCTATACGATACTACAGACTACAGACGGAAAAGTAGACGGACAGACAGACACCTTCGTAAAAATCATTTTTTCTGACTCAGGGGGCCTCAAAACGTCGACATTTGATTGAATCCGCGAAAGTCATTTTTCACATAAAACCAATACCTTCTCATTAGGATGAGAATGTAAAAAGGATAATGCGTTTTTGGTCTTTCATAAGAGTCCAAACCGAACTACCACGCAAAACTCAGTTTTATTACCTTTGATTGAGCAGAATGTTTCAGCTGTTAAAATTGATTGTTTTTACATTCTCATCCTAATGAGAAGGGATTGGTTTGATGTAAAATTTGACTTAGTCGGTTTTCATCAAATCTCCACGTTTTGACACCCTCTGAGGCCGAAAAAACTATTTTTACGCAGGTCTCTGCCTGTCTGTAGTATCGTGTAGACACGACAACTTTCGAAATATTGACCAGATCGAATTGTGCTTTGGCACACTTTTTTGAGGCCTAAACAGAGATAACGGGTTCGTCAACCAGCTATTTTGGATAAAAATTCAAAAAGTTTATGCATTTAAAAAATTCTTGAGATCATCTTTTTTCAAGATCTAAACATTGTATGTACGGTTATTCATAGTAATCAGAAACTCGAACAATTTATCCTTGTGACTTTTTTTGATAAATTAAAATTATCAGAGTTATAGCATTTTCAAAATAAAAAAAAATAAAAAAACGAAAATAAACATTTGAAGACAAATAATGCATGATATGGAAAAAGTCAAGAAAAGAAAAACGTTGCTTTTTAAAAATCCTACAAGATTATCATACCAATTTTTTTAATTTTTTCGAAAAATGTAAATTTCAAATCTTGTTTGCACAAAAAATAATGAAAAATTAAAATTCCATTTTGCGTTCCATCAATAACTTTTTTATAGGACACGTAAATTAAATTTTTGGACAAACGACACAAGCTATGCAAAAAACGAATAGACAAAAGCTGCACTACCAAAAAAGAGTACGAACACATCTGACGTAGGCCGGGGTCAGAAATAAATATAATATACATTTGATATAATAGAGTTGAACATAATGTAGAAAACTTCGCATTTTCGCCAAAATCGAGTGCGAAGCACGAGATGCGTGATAAGAATGTGTTCGTTAAAGCCGAAGGAGCTTTAATAAAAGAGAATTCACAATCACCAAAATACAGCTGACGATGGTTAGACCCATAATTTTAAAAGGTCTGTGCACACGAGCGCGCCTTAGGTGCGCTTGAACTCGCGAGCGAAGCGAGTTTACAATTTATTGAAAATTAATCTTAAAGTCATAAAAACATCAAAATCATTACTTTATTTCCAATTTGAAGTACGCTGAATAAAAGTAAAAATGCAATATTCTGACGTAAATAACCTGTATCATCACATGCACTTGTACCGTTTCGATACACTGTAGATACTGATATTTATTTTAAACAAACCGAGAGACGTTTTTTTAATTCGCCGGATTTTTGGTTCGTACTTCACTAATAAGAACTCGTTTATATAATATTTTTTTCATTTTATTCAAGATCGAAGTAATATCCACTTTCTTTTGAATAATTGTATGCTCATTAAAGACAAATACACAATAAAAGAAAAAAGAGGGAGAAAAGGAGAAAGTCAACCAAAACCATCTTTCCTTATTCGCGACCAATGTAGTTCTCATCAGGGATTATTTATAGGAAAACTACTAAGTTTGATTTATAGTATCTTATGCTAAGTACAATTCACATAATACCTGCAAACAAAAGCATAGATATTTTTACAAAAAGTTACTTGGTCTAATTTTGCATTCATTATTAAAAAATTGATAAACTTATACAAATTATTTATTATAACAAAACAAAAAAGAAACAATTTTAACCAAAAATTAATATTAGGAATTGAAATTTTTAAACGAGTTACTACCAGTATATAAATGCACACATTATAATCCAATATTTTTTCCACAGTCATCATGATACTAATTCAGTTCTTGTTTGTGACAGTCTAAATAAAAAGTAACTTTAATTTACTTTACCCTGACGCAGATTTGTATATCTGTTTAGTTAGTTTATTTGAAACACTAGCCGACGCCGTAGCAGTCAGACAAGGAATAACTTTGGGGCCGAGGTCCTACCAGGTCGGCCCCGCGACGAAAGAGTACAGTCTACTATCCTTATCATAAAAATGTGAGGGAGTGATATCTATCTCGTCCTAGCCTACGATATTATTCTATTTTATAAGAGTGCATTTATAAAGCTAGAATATTTTTACTTATTCTTTCTAGCTTTGACGTGATTTGATTTATTGATAGATAGAATAAACCCAACAGCCAGAGGCCAATTATAGAGCTTCAAAAGTACATTGATTTACCTATATTTATAATAATACTTAGTAGTAGTATACTTATAACTAAATAAAGAGCTTATAATATTATATAGTTAAATGTTTGCCATGAGAACAACCGCAGGATTTCACTGGGAGCAGGTGCTAATCTGAAAAATTGCACCCGCTCCCAGCGAAATCGCGGTAAAGTTTCAGCTGCAACCACGTCTCACGACCGTGAGATAGGTGGTTACAGTCTGCGACGAATTCACTACGACGATCCGGCAAAAGTCTCGTGCACCCCGAGGACACGGAGCGACCCAAGGACGAATGCCTTCTGCATTTTCCCCGCAAGTGTTTCGGCATTTTCTTGACACGCAGGGATGCTTTTCAGGCTATTAACCAGTGAAACCTTGGCACCTCCAAGAGCGCCGCTGATCAAGACGATTAGCTTAACGGAATATTCCGGGTGTAGCCGTCGCAACTCCCTTATAAGTTCTTTATACCTCTCTTTCTTTTCATTCTCCTTGGCTATGATGTTTTTGTCAGCTGGTGCCGAAAATTCGATAACGAAAATGGTTCGTTTCTCGAAGTCAAGAAGGACTATGTCAGGCCTCGAGTGCGCAACAGAAACAATTGTCGAGAATATGAAGTTCCAGTATATCCGACACTTCTCATTCTCGGCAATCGATTCTATTTCCCTAGGAGCGTTTAGCGGAGCGGTATTCGGGCTGATGCCGTAAGAGTGACACAGATGGTAATAAAGCACTCTTAGTGCCGCATTGTGCCTTTGGATGTAGGTCGTTCCCGCATGAATTGGACAACCAGATAGTATGTGTCCTAGATGCTCGG
>CAKNWT010251246.1:0-15493 GCA_932066315.1 Andricus coriarius | reverse complement strand
TCTCGCACATATATTGAGATTATTATTTTTGCAAAAAATCTTTTGGACATAATTGAAACGGTCTGCGCAAGCTCGAGAATACTCTCGACTTGGCAGCTCTCTGGTTACTTCGCTTACTTCATGAGTAACCACGGGTTACGCATGAAGTGAGCATTAAGGTAAGTGGTAACGCTATGAAGTTGGCTGAAATGCATGTCGTAACTCATGAGAGTGAAAGAGACAAATAGATCTATCCGTTTTTTTCACTCTTATGAGTTTCTGCTTTCATCCACTGCTTTCATCTGTCATGGGAGTCCACACACTTTTAAGAGGAGAGAAATATAAAGGTTTTCTGTAATTGGTAGTTCAATCAAGTTCGTAAATAATTGAGAATTTCAGATTATATGAAATGTTTTTGTCTTTTCTTTCACAATATATTGAGATTACTTTTGCAAAATCTTTTGGACATAATTGAAGCGGTCTGCGCAAGCTCGAGAGTACTCTCGACTTGGCAGCTCTCTGGTTAGTTCGCTTACTTCATGAATAACCACGGGTTACGCATGAAGCGAGCATTAAGGTAAGTGGTAACGCTATGAAGTTGGCAGGGTGGTAACGCCATGAAGTTGGCTGAAATGCATGTCCTTTTTAGAATAGGATGGAGACAGCTCTGTATACCATGGAATTGATGACCGATTGCTTTTGAGATGGATGGTGGTGGGAGGAGGCATGTAGGTTTCTGTTTGTATGGGTGGGTTTTTTTGTAAACTTCGTGTCCTAATGTGTTATCAGATCTTTTGTAAACTAGTACGTCCAAGAAAGGCAATTTTCCGTTTTGTTCAATTTCCATGGTGAACTTGATATTAGGGTGTAATTGATTGATGAAATCGAAGAATTTGTGTAGTTCGTCTAGTCCATGTCACCAGATGACAAAAGTTTCGTCAACGTAACAGCACCAAAATTCCGGTTTAAGCTTGGATTTGTTAAAGATTTTTGTTTTAAGATTTTCCATAAAGATGTTGGCTATTAATGGTGAGATTGGAGATCCCATTGCTGCTCCTGAAGTTTGTTCGTAGAATTGGTTATTGAAAGAGAGGTAGGTATTATTGAGACAGTGTTCTATCAAAGGTATAAAATCGGAGGGAAAGTTTGCAAAGGATTTAATAATATCGATTGTATCAGAGATTGGTACTTTCGTAAAGAGAGATTCTACGTCGAAGCTCACTAAGATGTCTTGGGGTTGAACGTGGATCTGTTGTATCTTTCTGATGAAGTCCAAAGAGTTTCGGACGTGCGTGATAGAGTTTCCTGTGAAGGGATTCAGTTCTTTGGCGAGAAAGCGTGCTAGGTTGTAAGTTGGTGAGTTTATTGCGCTGACGATCGGTCTGAGTGGAATGTTGTTTTTGTGGATGTTTGGGAGTCCGTGAAGTCTTGGAGAGGTAGGATTAGTAGGTATTAATTTAGATATTGTTTGGCTGTCAAGTTTAGAGTCTTTTAAAAGGGCTTTTGTTTTGCTGACTATTGTTTTTGTAGGATCTTTTTTAAGTTTTTCATACGTATCGTCAGTTAGAAGGTCCATGATTTTATTGTTATAATCTTCTTTATTCATTATTACTGTTGTGTTGCCTTTGTCTGCGGGTAATATTATGATGTCTTTATTCTGTTTAAGTTCTTTAATTGCTGTTTTTTCTTGTTTTGTTAAGTTTGAGGAAGGTAGTTGGGCTTGGCGTAAGATGTTGGCCGTCCTACGACGTATGTCATTCGCTTTTTCGCGTGGAAGAGTATATATTGTGGATTCCAAATTACTGACGATTTCTTCTTTCGGGATTTTGGAGTTTTAAATTTTAAATTTAAATTTATCTGAGTTTGTTGTCTGAATATTCGACTTAGATTATTTTGTTTATCCTGTAGTTCATCGATTAGGTTCGAATAATCTTCTCCGTCTTCTGCAGTTAAAAGCCCAACTACTGGTCCTAGAATGGATCCTATGAATCCTAGCATGGGTACTCTATTTTTCTTCATTGTTCTGGGTTGAGAGCTGGTTTCCGGCTTGTAGTATTGTATTTCGGAAAGTATTCTATTTAGATGCTTATGTTCAGCCTCGATTCTGTCGAGTTTATTTGTCAATGCATCTCGTATCACTTCGTCTCGGCAATCTTCTTTAACTGATTTCTGTATACAATGTCTGTAGTTAAGATTGATGTCTCGTGATATGTCTTTGATTTGGAAATGTTGACTGAAGTTTCCGATGTCCAAAATTATCACGATTCGCCAGTAGTTTAGGGTTAGCTGAATGGATTCCAACTTTTCATAAAGTATTCCTGAATTTTTGTTTAAGGGTTGAATCTGGTATTGCGTGAAACTTCCGGAGATGAGTAAAACTAAGAGTAATATAATCCGTTTCCATTCTGTAAGCCTTGACACTGAATTGTGCCACCCCATCTGTAGATTGAGAATTATATTAATAAGATTCATAATGACTTAGTGGTGTAATGTTTAGAAAAAGGAAAGAAGAAGGCAACCTCCAAATCCTCTTCCTTTTATTTCTTTCGTTTTTCTTCACATTTATTTATCTTTACAAATTACATGGAATGTACCATTTCAAACTTTTTTTTTTCGTGACTTAATATTTAGGTTACAATTATTATAATGATTGTTTATAATATGATTATATTATAGGTGTTATCAGGCCAGCTTTAGTGAAGGAATTTATGGGGTTATATATAGCAGGTTGTCATTTCCTGACTCATTTAATGAGCCCCAAAATTCTTCCTCTGTAACTTCCTGTGGTTCGGAAAGATGCTTATTTCTTTTTATGATTTTATTACAGGACTTCATGATGTGTCCTCTTGAATAACAATATTCGCAAGCATTTTCCCATTTATAAATATTGATTAAGATTTTGTTTTCATTGTCTAGACACATAACGTAAGTATCTTCAACTTCATTTTCAATGTTTTCTTCTTCTGAAAAATAATAAACTTGTTCTAATTCTTTAAGAATTTTCTTAACTGCAGAATGCTCTGCTAATCGAAACTTTGTTTCCTCATCACTAATGGTAATAAACAAATTTCCGCGCTCAGTATCCTCCACTACGCATTTTACATAATATATTCTGTTATGAGGGAGTCCTTCGGCACTGTGCAAGCTAAAAATAGGTTTTGCGAAGTTGTATTCAGTCGCCAATTCTTCTTGGGGCCCTTTTTGCGTACTTTCACTCCTCCACTTCTCCTTTGGGCTTGATGGTATGGGCATAGATTTGCCCCTTGGGAAGCTTAGTCAGAATAATTGACTCAGTCATTCTGCAAACGAAATTGCTATTTTAATAATGCTATATTAGCCATAGTTACTCGTGAGCAACTTTTAGTTTATCTACATGCTTTTGGAAAAGCTTTCCGTCTTGGGATTCTAGGATCGCGGTGTGCTTATGTAGTAAGTTTATTATTTTTTAGGGACCGTCGCTTTTGCTGTTTAGATTATTACTTTTTGTTTCTATCTTCCCTTAAACACTATCTCCTATTTTTCCAACAGAACGTTTCACTTTTCGGTCATATGATTGCGTTGATCTTTGTTTTGCTTCAATCAAGTTATTTGCGGCTATAAAGTTGATTTCCGATAATCTAGTTATTAATTCTTTTAAATATGACCCATAAGTTTCTAGTTTATCGCTAGAAGGAAATGAACTAGGTGTGCGTGCAGTTTTTCCGAAAATTGATTCAAAAGGTGTGAATTTTGTAGCTTCATGAATTGAAGTGTTATATGAGAACATAGCAAATGGTAATAGTTTGTCCCAATCATCATAATTATCAGTATAGGACCGGATGTAATCGACCAATAACGCGTGACTTCGTTCTAAAGATCCGTTTGATTCCGGGCGGTATCCGGAAGTTGTTATTTGTCGAATTCCAAATATTTTGGATAATTTTCTCAGTAGTATGCTTGTAAAAGCACTTTCTCGATCTGTTAATATAGCATTTGGCGCTCCATATTGAAAGAACAGATTTTTGGCCAACGCATGAGCTATTGTTGTTGCTGTCGTACCTGGGATTGGCACGGCAATGCAATACTTTGATAAATTGTCCTGCATCGTGAGGACGTGTCAATTTCCATCTGGGTTAGTGGGCAGTGGCGCTACTGTGTCGAGAGATACCTTATCAAATGTGTCAATAGGGGTGTCTGTTATTATCATAGGTTCGTGGGTTTTTGCCCGAATGATTTTTCGTTCTTGGCAAATCGCACATTTACCTACAAACTCAGTGATTTGCTCTTTTATTCCTGACGACATACATTTTTCGCGTATTCTTCTGTATGTTTCGTTGACTCCTTTGTGTCCTCCGATCTTACTTTGATGATCTTCGATTATTATTTGTTCACGATTTTCTTCTGGAGGTACGCTTACATTCCCATAACAAAATATAATTTCGATATTGATGTCGTTAAATATGTCTTTCATTAGGTCTAGAATTTTACCTTTTGGCAATACTTCTGTTAAATCTCCTTGATTCGATATTCTAACAGATTTAATGTTTTCTCGTCCTAATGCTAGATACAAATGATGTAATCCGATTCTTAAATTTTCTTCTCGCGTCTGATCGAAGTTGTTGTGTTTTATAATCACTGTATAAATCTTATAACGACCTCTTGGGGTTATTATGACTTGGCCTAGCTTAGGCCGTTTTTCTTTGATTTCTTGTGGGTCTATGGCTCCTATATCTATCAGTAATCGTCCTATTGGGATACTGAATTCGCAATCTGCTGAAAGAAAATGTACATAATTTCCTCTCAAATAAGTTAAATTGTCCCTGCAGCTAGTTATTTTAGGCAAAATATCTGGCTTGGGGTACAAGGTATACATTTCTGGCAATTCAGGCTGTATGCTATTGATTGGCGTGCGTGTATAGTCATCCTCAGGTAAAGCTATTTTAGGCTCGGTAATAATTGGCTCTTGTGTGCTCATTTCCATACGTCAAGGCTTGTATTTTTCATTTCTTGTCATTGGACTTTCTGGCATTTTTAAATGATCTATTTTTGATTTCTGGAATGGTGTCATAGGGCTTGGGGTAGTCCACAGCCTGAAGGGCGGTATGTTGCCAAGATATCGGGAGTAGCAGGGGATTCTGTCTGAGGTGCAAAAGTTACGTTCTTTCGTTGCCTATTTTCAGGCAAAACTTGCGTTAAGGGAGCGTCTTTTTCCGTAGAAGAATCTGAGCTATTGTTGTTCTGCTTGTTTTTGAAGTCCCTCGTTCCGAGTTCCTTTAGTTCATTTTGTGCCCAATTTATTACTGAACCTATCCTCCGGGCTAGCTCAGTTTCGCTCTCAGGCTCCATTGCTTCAATTGCCTCGAGAAGTCCGGAGTCGGTTTCTCTATCTGAGACGGCTGTGACCCCTAAATAAGGTCTTGTATTTTCTTCATCTTCCCTTATCTTTTACCCAATCCTTGTGAGTTTGCAGGGAGTTATCAAGGTCATTTCTTTCTTCTAGTTGTTCATCGTTCTGCTATTCTTCTGATGAACTATCCTGACTATCACTAGGTGGAGGACTCACAGTTATAATGGGTTCAGTTTGCTTCTCTTCTATAGTCTTATTTTCTTCGTTTTCGTTTTCGAATAATTCCGGAAATGGTCCTGCAACTTTTGGAGGAGCACACATGGGTAGATTATGGACTGGAAAGGCTGCTAATGGTATATCTAGACTGGGTAGAGCGCTGCGTTTCTTTCGAAGTATGGGAGGCTTAGGGTTATAGGTCTCGTCTGAATTATCCTCTGAATCGGTACTAGAATCTCTATAGTTAGGTCTGGGTAATTTTCTTTCTTCCTCCACTCTACGACGAAGCAAACGTTCACCTAAAATGCTTTCATTTAAACTACCAGAAGATTTGGAAAATGAGTCAATAGATTGCTTTTTGTCTTTAGATTTTTGGTTCGTTGGACGTTGCATTCTTGAAGTAGAAGGCTGAGAAGTATTAGTTTTGGCTGATGGTCCTTTCTTTGTTAATATTGTCGGTTTGACCCTCGGATTTGTGCTCATGGTTCTAGCTAGGGGTTTCGCTGAATGTGCTCTGCCCTGTTTGGTTTGACGGGCCTTTACCGAATCTATCCATCCTAAGGGTTCATGATCAGTTACCAGTGTGAATTCCTTTCCATAAATATAGGGTCGGTATTGTTGTACTGCGTACAAAACTGCTAAGCATTCTTTTTCGGTAGTAGAATAATTACATTCGGCACCATTTAACACGTGGGAAAAATATGAGATAGGAAGGTCTTTTCCCTCTTTTTCCTGGCTCAGTGCTGCACCTACGGCATAGCCTGAGGCATCTGTTTTTATGGTGAAGGGTTTTTGAAAGTCTGGATACTGCAAAATAAGACTTTCACATAAGGCTCGTCTTAAATCTTTGAAACTTTTTTCTTCGTCTGCTCTCCAGTTAAAGGGTACTCTTTTCTTCAGAAGATTCGTTAGAGGTTTTGTTCTCGCTGCAAAATATTTTATAAACCTTCTGTAATATCCTGCTTAACCTAGAAATTGTTTTATGTTCTTGGGAACAGGAACTTGCTTTTCTCTGGTTGAATGGAAAGATTGGCTTCTTTTAATTTGTTTAGGAGACGTCTTACCTTCTTCCCATGTTTTTCTAGTGTTTCTGCGTAAATTACTATATCGTCAAGATAGACAAACAATTTAACCACTTGTAATCCTAGAAAAACTTGGTCCATTAGGCGCTGGAATGTCGCAGGGGAATTCTTTAAACCCATTGGCATTCTGATGTACTCATAGTGTCCGTTTAAAAATGAAAAAGCAGTTTTTGGTCTATCAGCTGTGTTTAGTTCTATTTGATGCAATCCGCTGGCTAGATCGAAAACTGTAAGGTATCGTGCCTTTCCTAAATGATCTAATATTTCAGTTATGTTTGGAAGTGGATAAGCGTCACCAATGTTTTTTCATTTAACAGCCGAAAGTCTATTACTACTCTGTACTTTCTCTTTCCAGTGTGGTCCAATTCTTTCGGAATTATTAGCATAGGAGAGCTGTACGGTGACTTGGAGTGACTAATTGCACCTTCCGTTAACATTCTAACTATGACGATCTTCGCTTCCTCTGTTTGAACAGGCGAAAATCGGTATGGTCGAACATGGATTGGAACATCGTCAATTGAATGTATTTTATGATGTATTATATGTGTAGGAGTTAAAGTCTCTCCAGTTAAGTTAAAAACGTCAGTGTATTCTCGAACTATGTCTTTCACATGCTCTTTTTCTTCTTTGTTTAGATGATCTAGTTCTAGGACATATTCCTTGTCCGCAGGGTAATCGTCCATCTCATTTCCTGGTAAATTATAATATTCGAAAGGGATCATTTCTTGTGGGTCGATTTCTACATCTAGGTCCTCTTCAGTAGTATTAATCGCGTATACATGCCAATTTCCGTTGGAATTTGATACGACAGCTTCACCTATTATTAAACCCTCCTCTGTTTTTATTAGGGGTAAATACCCTTCCTTTACTTCACTGTTTAAAACTTTTACGGGGATTACTTGTTTAGATCTAGCCTTTATACGCAATTTTCCTCGTTCTGTTCCTTTGTAGTCATGTATTTGTTCTTTAGCGACATTCGATTCCTTATCGATGAAAGGAATAGGTTTTGTAGGGTTGGAATGAATTACTATTGTATTATGCCAAAACGATATACCGACTGTTTCTTGTCGAAGGTATTTTCGACCTAGGATTTCGTCTGTATTAATTCGAAAATCAGATGAAACTACATGAAAAACTACTCTAGAATTTTCTAAGGATAATTTTAGTGTACCGATGGTTGAGATTTTAATAGGGGTTATTCCTACAATTTCAATGGAATCGCTTTCTGTTATTAACAAGTCCTCGATTATAGAATTTATTTTTATTATATTTATGTCGGCTTTTGTGTCAACTAGAAATGAAGCTTTTGTTTCTAAAAAGTCTTGTGATGAGAACTCTACGACTGGGGATTCTCGACTGAGTTTTGTGTGGTAGATATGTCGCGTCTCTTTCGGATTCGTACGCTCGCCCGACGCTCTTGTTTCTCCTCGCCCGACGCTGCTTCCGTGCGGCGAGCGGAGCTGTAGTTTAAAGATTCCTTGTTCAATTGAACAGGAGATTGAGAACGCGGTGGGGTATGTATCCCTCCCCGTGAGAAATTAGAATTTGGATATCTACTATTCTGCATGGGAGCAGTCGGGTAGTAAGGATAAGGATGATAAGGCATATAGGGATATTGATAATGAGGAACATAGTTATTTGAGAAATATGGGTTGTTACTATTTGAAAAATTTGAGGCTCCAGGAGAATAAGGGCGTTTTATTATCCAAGGCGGATTCTGTTTTTGATCAGAATCTTTATATGAGTCGGGAGTCGTCGTAAAACATACATGAGGACTAGGACTACGGTCACATGATCCCGAATCTTGCTTCATATTCAAGAGCGACTTTCAGAGCATTATCTAGAGTTTAGGGGTTTCGTGCTTCCACCAAACCTGATATACTATCAGGCAAGGCGCGCTCAAATGCTTCGAGGGCACAGTCATTAAGTGGAGCTAAAAGTTGTGCAACATTTGCATATTTATCCTCAAGCGCAGCTTGAGCTCCTGATTTTAAAAGTACTACTCGATCAAAAAAATTAACTGACACTTTCTTCTCGATTCATTCGAATCGTCGAAATTTCATGCAAATACCATGAATATGTTTTGCGAGGAGCGAAACGTTGTTTTATATGTTTAACTAGATCGTTAATGGTTTCAAATGTTTTTCCATGAATACTATCTCGAGCCGCACCCTTTAGACGGGCTAAAACTGCCTTGAGATACTGTTTTTCGCAATTCGCTGGCACGGAAGATTCCCCATTTATGGTATCCTGAATGAAATCTCGGACTGGCATATTTTCGCCATCGTAACTAGAAATATTTACTACCCCCTTCCTGTACGGCAAAACATTCTGCCATGGACGTCATCATTGCTTCGCTGAGAGTGCGGCTGATATCGCTAGAAAATTGGGTTTCGTTTGTATTATTATCAGGCATTTTTCGAGGTTTTCTTTTAGAACTGAGCGTGAATTTGGTTGACGAAGTCAATTTTACTTAACCGTATTTAGATTCAAGTAGATACAGTAACAAAAGGGTATAAAATAATTAATTTGGAAATATCAAGTCCCTTTATGGATTGTGAACTGACTTTCAAAGTACAATTTTAAAACTAATTTTAATTTTGAATATTAAAATAAGGTTTGAATTTTCTTTTGATCTTTGAAATTCAGCAATGAAATGAAAACACTTTCACGTATCCGTGTCGGTAAAAATTAACGAAAATTAACTCTATTGTATTGATTTCATAACATAAATCCAAAATGATACTGCGTAAAATCTTTTGTTAGCTAACGCAAAACGATTATCCAAATTTCGATTTTAGTTTGTAAAATTGTGAGGTGTTGATTCATTAATCCGTTTAAACTTTTCTTTAAAGCTACGTATATATTATGTTTTATTTGTTTGACAAAGAAGGTGAGTTTTCAATATTAAAAGTGATTGATCTCGATAACGGATGGTGGTTTATCTACCTGAATCAAATGAATATTCACGAAAGGGTTATAAGAAAACAATTTCGAGCAATGGTGATTTTGATTTGTTTGAGCGAAGTATTATTCGTTATAATGCAGATGAAATGTCTGACCGCAAACGCACACTTGTCACTAGCAAGCAGTTTCCAGCGTTGTTCAGTGGAAAAGGACAGTAAAAGTTAGACCATTACACTATTAGCGTATTCGGTTATCCTGCACTGGCGCACTCCGACCTGCTCCGAAGCGGGTCGAAGGGAGAAGGAAGAACGTGAGAAGAAGTAAGAGGGAGCAGGTCGGAGTGCTCTGGCGTGCACCAGTGCAGGATAACCGAATACGCTATATGACGAGTAGGAGTTCGTGTATTATGAGGGGTTCTGTAGATATAGTTTGAATGGTTACGGAACAGACAAAATAATGGTAATAAAAATCGTACAATCTGAGGCCTGTTTATGCTAAAACGCAGATTTAAAATAAAATTGGGAATATGCTACAAGTAGTTATTAGTTCGATGCATTGAAGTTCCTTACTGGATCATAAATTTTTCAAATGAACATAATTAATTGAGCAATTTTAAGATATCAAAAAGATGAAATTTTTAAATTAATTAAATATTTTAGTTCGTCAATAATCTTTTAGATGAGAATTCTACTCATTTGTGGTTTATTTACGAAATTCGAATTTAAGCAGAACCTTTTTATTTTAAAAGGTTGTTAGTTAGCGGAAACGCGATTGTTGAACGTTGATCTTTGATGACGTTGATTTAAACCCTTCACTTGTACAATCCTGCTACAAGGAGTACATACAAGGTTAATTCAGGGTGTTTCGTAGGTTTATTAACGATGGCAGAGCTTGCGAGCACACGAAGTATACCAACGCCTATCGTGCACTTCGAACTTTGCCTTGCCCCGAAAGTGACCGTGCAACGTATCTAAGAAGGACTTATACTCTCGAGTGCCGATGATGTAACTATCTTGAAACTACACTGATGTTAAATTGTTAATAAAAGCACTGAATTTAAACGAAAGTGACTATCCCACCACTGCCACCAAATCAGCTGTCACGTCCCGAGCAAAGGCGACGGTAGGTTGGTAATAGGGTAGGTAAGGGAGATTAAATGGGCTGATTAAGTCAGGTTGGTAAGGCCTGATAATTTATAATTTTGTGGGATCGTTCGCACTTCATCAATCCCAGGGGATTATGTAAATTCAGAATAACAGTGATTTGAGATATTAATTATTTATTAAGACATGAGAGTAGAAAGTACATACAGTTAATTAATGTGTAAAAACTTACGCTACCTTCCAGTCCGAAAGGGCAAGAGAAGATTTAAATGTCGATGATATCTCCGATAGGTTGTAGAATATCGACGGAATTCTACCGGGTGTTTTCAATTGATTTCTACTAGTAATTCGAAATCAATTTATACGACGACCGAAGACCGAAGGGACTTTATTTTCAAAGCTAGACTGCACTTTACTATTTAGTAGTGGGATAGAAGGACGCGGTTTAATCAAGACGGTTCTCCGTTTAGGGATATTTTGTGGTGAGGTAAAAGCACGCGACTTAGTCAAAACTGTTCGTAAATTGATGTGCACAGTATACCTTCTTGAATATAAAAGACCACCACCAGGGGTGAGTCTGGCGTTTATATAGGAAAAGACTTCTTCAGAGGTCACGTACAATTCGCTAAAGTTACAAACGGCACGTATAACTCGCTAAAGTTACGAACGTATTTCTAAGTTTTAGATGCAAACACATGCAATATGTGTTTGCAACTATTTTTGTTACATTGTGTAATTATATGATTATAATTAATTGTATACTAGAATGATACATAATTTAAGTATCCTTTACCCGGAGGGTATTACATGTTGTTCTATTTTAATTTAATTACCTCAGTATTTCTGTAGTATCAAATGATTAGGTAGGTCGATATGCTCATGGTATTACCCTGCTAACTAGCTCGCGCCTTCCTCCTTATCGACCGTCGCTCATCTATCATTGGTCATGTGCGCGCAGTAGTTGCGGCCGACCACTTAAGTCATTACCTTCCATGACACGATTACCATTCGGTGTTACGCCAAAATTTGAATTAAAAAATTTAAAATAATTGGGGACGTAACAGAGGAATTCATGGATTTCACGTAATTGATGGCATTCGCCGAATTCATGGTATTCATGGAATTCATGGAAATCATGAAATTCACGCAACTCGTGGAATTTAACGGAATTCACGGTACTCATGGAATTTACGGAATATATGAAATTCACGGAATTCACGGAATTCATGGAATTAATTAAATTCACGAAATTTATGGAAATCACGGAATTCATGGAATTCACAGATTTGGTGGCATTCACCGAATTCATGGTACACATGGAATACATGCAATTCACGGAATCCATTAAATTCATTGAATTCAGGGAATTCGCGGAATTCACGGAATTCACGTAATTCACGGAACTCACGGTATTCATGGAATTCACGCAACTCATGGAATCTAACGCAATTCACGGTATTCATGGAATTCATGGAATTCACAAAAATCATGGAATTCACAAAAATCATGGAATTCACAAAAATCATGGAATTCACGAAGTTCACGGAATTCACGGAATTCATGGGATCCTTGAAATTTACGGAATTCATGGCATTCACCGAATTAATGCTATTTGTGGAATCCACGGAGTTCATGGTACTCATGGAACTCATGGACATTATTAAATTCACGGAATTCATAGAATTCACGGTATTCACAGCATTCTCCGAATTAATGCAATTTATGGAATCCACGGAATTGATGGTACTCATGGAACTCATGGACATAATTAAATTGACGTTATTCATGGAATTCACAAAGTTTATGCTATTAACGGAATTCAGGGAATTCGCGGAATTCATGGGATTCGCGGAATTCACGGAATTCATGGAATTCATGGCATTCGCGAAATTAATGGAATTTATGGAATCCACGGAATTCATGGTACTCATGGAACTCATGGTACTCGTTGCATTTACGGAATTCTCAAAATTTTTGGAATTCACGGAATTCGTGGAATTTATGGAATCAACGGCATTCATGGTACTCATGTAACTCATGGACATCATTACACTCACGGTATTCATGGAATTCGCGGAATTCACGGAATTCGTGGAAAAAACGGAATTCGCGGAATTCATGGAATTCATGAAATTCACGGAGTTGATAGAACTTATGGAATTCGTGGCATTCACGGAATTCGCCGACTTCATGGTACTCATGGTGTTCGGAATTGACTGATATAATTTATTAAGTTTATTGTTTTATTTTAATTTCACTTATGTAACATCGAATTTTCATTTTAGACTTAAATTCCATATGTTTACAGTTTAATGGAATTCTAATTTTAAAGTGTTATCGATTTCTTCTTCTATCCTTATTCTTCTATCGCTGAGTCATATTCCAGCAATGAGTGACAACTTTTCGTACCTTTTGCAAGCAAATTTAGACGTTGTCCGAACTTTAAGTTGAGAACTTGTCTCGTCGTTTCGGTAGACAAGTTCAAATTAATTGTATATGTATTTTAGAAATGATTTGAATATAGACAAGTTCGTTTTTTTTAGCTTTCTGTTAACATTCAAATAATTCTGTTTTATTATTTATTCTCAGTGACCTGTCATTTAATTTATTTGTCGTCAAGAAGGTTTTTAAACATTGCATCGTTTTTTCTTATATAAACTTCTCTCGCTCGCGAATATTTTTGGTCCTTCGAAAACCGGATAAGGTGAATCGCACCTTCTGGGTAGTTCCGAGTGTAATTAACATGTGTGCATCGTGATACAATCATATCAAGGCAGTTCTTTTACTCAGTGAAACCTCCCGGGATTATTTGGAGTGAAAAAAGAGAATTGTTGTGAAATGCATAGTGAAGTTCAAGGTACGCAGGAATAGCAAAACTTCATCCAACTAATGCATGCAGCGAGGAAACCTAAAGGACGTAACGTATATTAAAATCTAATCATTTTTATTGGTTTCGGCAGTATTGTCTCAACAACTGTGTAACGTTTCGAGTCAGTGTACGTACATTCTCGGCACGCGTATACCCTTGGCAGCTGACTATTGTTTACACCTGCCAATCACACGGGGCGATTCGTGTTTTGAGTGAAATTTATGCAATGAATTTCGATAATTAACTTTACTTATATTTCGCAATGATTGTGGTGATTCATAGAATTAATAGTTTCCGTTCTTGATTATGGCTAAACACTTTCGAGCCGGACAATTTGATCCCGCCACCTATCTCTTTTATTCTTTAACTACGATTAGCAGCAATTCGTGTTAGTGTATTTGTCTCGAGTCAACAAACGCACTTCGTAAAATTGCATTTATCAACTTTCGGGACGACGATTCAAACATGTTATTACCTGTGACAACAGTGAGACATTTCCTTTAAATGGTTTACCTAATTTAATTACTTGTCGTGTTATTAAAAAGTTCGGTGATTCAAAATGTCGAAAACACAAGCTGAGCTATGCCTTCTTGAGCAAGTGAAACTTGCTAGTGGAATAAAAAATTCGTTCCAATCGGTTTCTACAATACACACGCGCGGTATGCTCTGGGCACGATTAGAGACGCTTGAAGCAAATTACTTGAAGTTCCAGCAACAGGATGTTGAGTTATTGAAAGCACCTTTGGAGGGAGAAGTCACATATTTTAAGGATGACATCTTCACCCAAACAGAAGAATGGTATCAAGTTGCTAAGGGCGAATACTTCGATGCAATCGACGCTCTTGCCTCCGTGCAGGCATCTATCTCTTCAGCAAGCGTTAATCAGCATGTCTCATCATCTTCTACAAGGTCGTTTCCAAAAATTACCTTGCCAACGTTCTCTGGGAATTATACCGTGTGGTCAAATTTTTCGGACTTGTTTAAATCACTGATAGCTGAAAATACATAAATCACGAATGTTGCTAAATTACATCATTTAATAACAAATTAACCAGAAGAGCCTTCTCAGCTTCTTAAAACCATTCCGGTTACAAACGAGAATTATAAGCGTGCGTGGGATTTGTCAGTGAAACGTTATGAGAATAAGAGAATATTGATAAATTCTCACTTGTCTATTCTCTTTTCGTTAAAGCCTCTAAAGTCGGAATCGGCTTCGAATTTGCAGGATCTAGTCAACACTTCTGAAGAATACCTAGAGGCTCTCAAGGCACTTAAATGTCCAGTCGAAGATTGGTCACATTTCTTAGTCTTCCATCTGACCAACTTACTGGACTCACAAACTCGACGTGATTGGGAGACTTCACTAGGTGCTACGACAGAGTCTCCTTGATACGATTCCTTGCACACATTTTTTAAGGGCAAGGTTCGCACGTTGGAGATTCTCGAAGGGAATCCAGCTAACTTGAAGGATTCTTCTAATTCAAAGCCGAATGACAAATCGCAGGCACATAAGTATGGCAAGGAAACCCGCGGGTCGAGCAAGACTTCTGAATCATCATCTCACCTTTCAACAGATCAGACTCAGAATTCTCATCAAGTTCGAAAATGTTTCGGTTGTGGGCAAGCACACTTCTTGATGTATTACGCTCAATTTAGAGCCATGAATGCAATACAACGAAAGGAATTTGCGGCTAAAAGAAAACTTTGCCTTAACTGTCTGCGTCAACATTCAACAAGCGAATGTCCTTCATCCAGAACTTGTCGATTAGAGCAAAGCTTTTATCAAGGTCAAGTCAATTAGTGGTGCTTCCGTGTTTGTGCGTGCACTCTTTGATCAGGGTTCTGAATTGTCTCTCGTATCTGAGTCTCTCGCACAACCACTCAAGCTCGCGCGTTCAAGTTGTGAATTAGGTTTGCTAACTATCAGTTCAGGACGTCCCACACCAACTCACGGTGCAGTGTCGTGTATTCTTGCGCCACGTTTCGAATCCGACTTCGAGTATCCATTGGA
>CAKNWT010251225.1:0-10939 GCA_932066315.1 Andricus coriarius | reverse complement strand
TGACGGCGGGCAACGGAAGGTTTTTTTTTCCCTTTTTGTTTTGCGGCAAATTCCCTGGGTGAAGGCACTCATGCTGTCATGGCGGATACAAACAACGTATTCTTTACGATGCAAGTATTAGGATGCCCAGTATCAGCGGTTGGTCAGGGTAAGAAAGCGGGCCCGCAATCGTCGTCATCATGCGACCGCAGCCCTGTAGTAGTGGACAGCTTGGCTACTGCAGGGTCTACAGTTACAAGGAAACTCTCAATAAACTTGGGCAAACGTGTCGACATTCCCCATAAATGTAATGACGATAAGAAAAATAACATCGTAAAGAATACGTTGTTTTTATCCGCCATGACGGCATGAGTGCCTTCACCCAGGGAATTTGCCGGAAAACAAAAAAGCAAAAAAAACCTTCCATTGCCCGCCGTCACCGCGTGGAGGTACCCTGAGGCGGATACAGTGATTCCTATTCACATAGATATAACCTTGGAATGACCTTGAACCTGTCACGATTACAGAGCTATACTGACCCAGGATTCGGATTCCGCGACCTAAAAACGTATACGATCGATTTATGAACCCACTGCTACGTCTCTATCACCATTCGACCTTGGAATGACCTTGAAGCAAACATGATGGAGTTCAACTGACCTCGGATTCGGATTTAGCGATCCCAAAAACATATAGGAACTATGGTTCAACCCTATCACACGTGTGTGACGATTCGACCTTGGAATGACCTTTAACCTGACATGATAAAGTTAAACTGACCCCAGATTCAGATTCAGTGATCCCAAAAACATATAGGAATGATGGTTCAACCCAATCACACGTCTCTATCACCATTCGACCTTGGATTGACCTTGAAGCTAACATGATGGGGTTAAACTGACTCCGGATTCAGATTCAGCGATCCCAAAAACATATAGGAACTATGGTTCAACCCACTCACACGTCCCTGTCGACATTTGACCTTGAAATGACCTTAAAAAAATAGCCAACTTCGTTGCGCTGATCCCGGATTCGAATTCAGCGACCACGAAAACATAAGGGTAGGGGGGTCTTGTCTTCCGGACAGACCACTTTTTTTTTGTGTAGCTGTGTAATCGATTACGGTTCTGATTTTGATAATATATATCATTCATGCCATTGATTCTCATTTATACCGATATGTCAATTTACCGATTTTTTGTGCTTACAATGATGATTTTTTCCCCTGTTTGCCAATGATTATTGAAATTTATATACACGTGTAATAGTTATATATATAATAACAAGCCGTAATATTTTTCGTGAAAAAACAAACCTACAATCGACTCCTTTTTCTTTTTGTCGGAAAGAATTATCGTATTTTATTTGGGTTGAAGTAAAAAACTAAGCTTTCGTAAAGAATAAAAATGAAATCAGAAAAATCGATAGAAAATTATTAAAGGGAAACCTGAAAAGGGAAAACCATAAGGGATTCCGTTTCTCGCTGAAAATTTGAAACGCCGAACGGAACGAACCAATAAAGCGCAAACAATTTCGCACAGACAGAAAATAATACCCGCGAGTCGCGGCAAGGTCACGCGAGGTATTTTGTAAACATAGGGTCCTACGAAGAAAATAAGCATATTTTCGGACTCCAGAATTAATTAGATACCAGAATAAAACTATATTTAAAATTTTAGAATAAAATGGGAATCTTAAATTGAGATACCACATCGGACAAATATATACAGTGTGTCCCATCAATAATAACTTGAACCTGACTTAATAGAAATGAAACTCAGGTCGGGTACAGTCAAGAAAATAATGACTTAACCCACTAACACAGAAAGCGATCACAATAATTTGTACTTGGAAGGCGCCACTGCACATTCAACCCAAAATATTAATTCAAATAAGACCACAAGGAGACCAATAAGCGAAATTATGGAAATTATGGAAACAGAACCTTCGAACCCATTGACAATACACTCTTTCGGGATCACCAAGATTTACCAAAAAAAGGGCAAAAAATTTAGAGCTTAGGCTAGATCCGCCGGCAAATAGTTCATTCGAACATAGAAAAAAAATAATGGAACCAAATGTCGGGAAAAATAGAATTAAATTTAATAACAGGTATTCTGTCCAATTTGACTTAAGAGAAAATTTACAGGGACATAATCAACCCTTATACAAACATATCGAAAACCGTAGTAGATTAGGACATAACAATTTAAAATTACAAAACTCTGATGACAGTGAACCGAAACAAATCAAAACAGAACACGTAGACTTTCGACAACAAATAACAGTTCAAACACACATTCTAGAATCCACATAAATAACCCAGACACAGATTAGGAATCCGACAATCAATTAAATAATTAAATGATTCCAGCTACGCATTTTACTTTCGGCATGATACAAACGCCTTTCCAAATCTTGAGTAATTGGCCAATTAAATTCCGAAATAATAAAGACGATAGTCCCGCGCATTTTCTCGGAGAATTAAAAAGATTTAAAAGGAAATATAGGATAAATGACCGCGACATTTAAAAAAATTTAGATGCACTATTAATTAAAGACGCAAAAGACTGGTGCGAGATAATTAAAAATTCCTGAAGATGTTTATCGGATTTTTTCGAAGATTTTAAAAGCGCGTATATCGACGAAAGATTTTCTGAGGAAATTAGGCAAAAAAATTAAATTTTGTAACCAAAAAAGAAATCCAGACATCCATTCGTATTTAACGAAAATTATAAAACATTTTACTAAACTCTACCCTAGAAAGAATTTAGAAAGGGAATTACGTAAAACATATGAAAACCTCAGAATAGAATATAAAATGTATATAAAAAGAAACGATTTTGAAACTTTTGAACAATTGGAGGATTTAAGTAAAGAATGGGAAACTGAGCTAGTGAAGTCAAAAATTCGAAGGCAAGTTTTACAAATTACCAAACAAAATATAGTGGACAGAATAGAACAAAAACGTAATAACAGTAGTGGGGATAAGAATAATCTAGAAAATAATAAAGATGACAAAAAGGAAAATAATAATGGTCAAAACAACAACAAAAACGGATATCAAAAACAAAATTACCAGGGTAGAAAACAATACAAAAACAGATTTCCATTTGGATCTCCATTCCAACCTTTTCCTAACTAATACCAACAAAATTCCAGACCTAACTTCAGATCTACATTCCCACCTGGTTCCCTATCAAATTTTCAACCTACATTCCAACCAAATGGCCCATTCAGATTCCAAAACGATAGATACAAATATCCATATAACCCCCACCACAAAATGATACCAACGTTTAATCAAATGTCATTAGGGCAAAATTAAGATCAAAGTAACCCAATGATCGAATTCCCTACAGAAAATACGAAGGACAATTCAGGAAATAATAACAAACAAAATTTGCAAAAATTGTATTACGGAAACAAAAATCAAAAATTGGGTAACAATTATAACAAAGACTCACAAAACAGGACAAATTCTAACTCAGACAAAAAAAGGCCTCAAATACAAAAACGAATGAAAACACAAATAAGAGAGACTGTCACCATTGCGAATTAACACTAGAAGTACCGGGCGGGGTCAATTGACCCCTTTCGATTTTTGAAGTGGTAAATCTCCGCAGCGGCTCCTTGCAGCCAGATGGCGTTTTGTGACTTTTAATTATTTATAAATAGGAGTATTTGACGATTTTTTCGGAGATATTGGATGCGCACTTTAAAAAAAAATTGAATTTTTATAGTCGGTCACCGGCAGGGGTCAATTGACCCCTATAGCGTTTTGGCTGGTATTTGATTACTTTTTTCCACTTCTGCGCAGCAGGTCTGATTTATATCGCTTCTATAACGTGCATGTGATATTTCGAATCCTCAAAAATATTACTGCTGTTCTATTTAACAGGAAATAGATGATACATTGCCTGCTAGAGTTTGCATTTATGGTAGATTCTTCTTCTGCTCTGCTTCAAAACATTTTCGGGCTATCAGTTCTACTACCGGTGTATAACGTTCTACATTTATAGCAAAGCGCTAGGAATGACCACATTTCGACTGTCCCGAAGAATAAGTCACTAACCAATTTTTCCAAAACAGATCGAATCAACTGTATTATGCTTCGCTGGCGTGTCGTATCTCCATTTAAAAATACATAGAGATACGACACTCTAGCGAAGTAAAATATAGTTGATACACTCTGTATATGGAAAAATTTGTTAGTGACTTATTTTTCGGGACAGTCGATTTGCAGTAAGTTAAAATTTACGGCATATACTCGCATCGGGGAGTACAGCGGCACCAAACGATTTAGCTTGCTGTTGCAGTAGCAGCAGAAGCGAAGTTGGTAGGACTACGCTGGGGTAGGCATTTTTACTTCTTTGTTTTACTTTTTCAGAACTCACTACTCTTCTTGACTTATATTAACGATGTAGTATGAATATTGCATACTTCTATCATTAACTTTTGACGGTAGAAAGTGATTAAAATCATTATTTGACACCCAACGCAGGTAGTGTCAATTGACCCCTCGTGGTAACCAAAGGTGGCAGAAAATCCCGGTACTTCTAGTGTTAACGGGTCATTTTAAAAGAGAATGTCCTTATTTGGTATACAACCAGGGAAACTGGAAGGGCGGGTACTAGGACAACAAATATTACAACCTATTACCGAACCGCCAGAAATACTTAATTCGGATAAAGATGAAATAACGGAAACACGTTTTCATCTGATGACAAAATTCGAAGGTAACTTATTTTGAATTTTGGTAGAAACAGTTGCCACACATTCGTACGCTGGCAATGAATGGCTGGAAAAAATCCACCATTCTAAATACTCCATTTTTAAACCCGTCTCGTGAAAATTAATGGTCGCGAACAGTGAAACGGTCGACATAATTGGGCAAGTAGTAATCCTAATCAGAGTCGGTAAACAGAAAAAAAACATGTTCAGGTTAGTCCCAAAATTAAATTCTGTGGGCATTTTAGACACGGACATGTTAAAAGCCCTACGGATGACCCTCAATGATGACTCTGAAACTTGGTGGCTACCAGGGCGTCCCCACAATTACTATCCAATGGAAGCTTATCCAAATACACTACCTCTCCCCATAACTGAGAATAAAACTAAACCTGAAATAAAAATAATAGGGAACAAGGAAATTTAAAAGACAAATATTAAGGGTAAAAAATTAAGGGAAAAAGAAGAAAATCATAAAGATAGGAAACCGAAATTCGGACGTAGTATTAACCTCAAAAGTAAAAAGGAGCCTAACAAGAGTAACCTAACTTTAAAAGACAGCGAAATCCCCCTAGTACCAATCAATCCTAACCAATCTCAAAAAACCAAAAACGCCTAAACTCCTATAACAAGCCCTACGAAACATATCCCAAGCTTAATAAGCACCCCCACGAGCAACAAATTCCAAACCCTAGACAGAATCCCCACTCAAGACACTAGCGACGACTCAAGCATAGGAGACTCCTCTAATCTAGGTAAACCTAGAATTAAGAAGAAAAATAAAGTATATATGTGAGAAACAATTTTTTATAATAAAAAATACGATGAAAAATATAAGGATAGCGACAGTAACCTTTGGAATAATAAAAAAGTTACTGATAAAAATAAGATAGGAAAGCAATCTCAAAAAGCAAATGAGATCAGGGAAACCGAAAATAAAAATCAATGGATTAATTTTAAAAACAAAGCAATAAGATTACATAACATTTCGGATAGCTTAGGAAAAATGGACGAACAAAACAATAGTTCGCCAGAAATTTTCGAAGGTATTGTTGAGCTTAACGAAAGCCAACAATCCCAATTAGAAAAGCTCCTGGAAAATAAAATTAAAATACACCAGGGAAAAGAACATAGGGCGACTCATTTAACGAAACATAAAATCGACGTCCAAGGCTACGATCCCATTAAACAGCGATATTACCACGTGAGCCCAACAATTAAAGAAGTAATTTATCAAACAGTTGATAAACTATCTATTAGAGCAGGACGTAATAAAACCCTCTTGTTCGGATTGGTCTAACCCTATAGTCATGATAAAAAAACCAGGGAAAGACTATAGATTCTGTTTAGATTACAGAAAGGTTGATAATGTTACTAAAAAAGACCTCTACCCAATCCCATTCATAACAGAAATACTGGACACTCTAAGATCAGCCAAATTCATCTCAAAATTGATTTAAAGTTAGCTTATTTACAAATACATTTGGAAGAAAACTCAAAACCAATAACAGCATTCACAATCACTGGAAAAGGCATGTATCGATTTAAAACGATGCCATTTGGTTTAACCAATGCTTTATTTAGACGACATAGTGATTGTGACTCAAATTTTGAAGAACATTTAAAATATTTGAATATTGTATTAGATCAAATAAATAATGCAAATTTGACGATCAGCCAGGTCATATGCGAGTTCGGCTGCTCAGAAAGCAAATATTTAGGATTTAAAGTTAACGACAAAGGACTCCAAGTAGACGATGAAAAAATCCAACCAATCCTAGAATTTTCTAAACATAAAAACATTAAACAATTACAGACCATCATAGGGATGACAAGTTGGTACAGAAAATGTATCCCACACTTTGCTGAAATAATAGAACCAATAAACAGATTACTTAAAAAGGGTAAACCATGGGATTGGGGATTAGAGCAAGATAAAGATGAAGAGAATATATGTAAGAACAACATAACCTGAAACTTCAGTTTCAGGTAAGCCCTGAAGAAGTGAACTGCAATGTTCACGAAACGTCGGCAAGCTCGTAGTTTTGCACACGATTGAAACCCGAAAAAGCTTTAAATTTTTAATTTAAATTTATCATGAAGCTTTTCAAAAAATTAAAGATCTCCTGACTTCAGCACCAATTTTAACCTGCCCAGATTTCACAAAACCCTTCCAACTCGAAACCGACGCGAGTAATACGGGTTTAGGAGCCGTACTTACGCAAACAATCGGCGGCGTGAATTACGTAATCGCTTACGCGAGTAGAAGCTTAAACGGCGCAGAATCTCGGTACTTGGCATCCGAAAAAGAATACCTAGCGGCAGTTTGGGCCATACAAAAATTTAGGCCATATTTAGAAGGTTACAGCTTTAAAGTAATCACAGAACACTTAGCGTTAAAGTGGTTCCATAACCTGAAAAATCCCACTAGTCGATTAGCCAGGTGGGCATTGGAATTATTAGGATATGACTACCAAGTCATATATCGTAAAGGTAGTTCGAATGTCGTCCCTGATGCTCTCTCGAGATCAGGAGAAACAGCAAAAAATATAGCATTTGCGTTAGCTTGTACAGTAGAGAAGCCAAAAGCGGACGTTAAGGACAAAACAGACGACTTTTACTCTACTAAAATCAGACAAGTAACAAAAAGATCGGAAGAACATAAAAATGGTAAATCAGAGATTCGCAACTCTTTTTTTACAGAACTGACTCACTAAAATCTACTCTCTTACCAGACTCTTACCCATGGAAACTCGTCGTACCTAAAAGATTACGAAACCAAGCTCTAAAAGATAACCACCATGATATACAAGCAGGACACTTAGGTTCTGAAAAAACGCACGTGAGAATTTCCGAGTACTACTTCTGGCCAGGGATGTATTCGGAGATAATCAAATACGTAAAAAATAGTAAAACATGTCAAAGAACCGAACCAAGTAATCAACCGAAATTAGGGCTGATGGGAAAAAGAATCGTGGAAGAACCATGGACCATGATCGCTGCAGACATCATGGGTCCGTTACCGATTTCAAAAAAGAGAAAGAATCAATATTTTATTATTATTTTATTATTTTATGTGGACCGTAAGACATAAAAAATTTCACAAATTAACATTCTTAGAATCAATATTTATTCGTTTTTGTGGATCTTTTCACAAAATGGGTAGAGATGATCCCGATAAAAAAAGCTAACGGGATCACAACAGAGTCGGAATTCCACAAACGTGTCATTTCGCGTTGGAGAACACCTAGGATTCTCCACACCGATAATGGCACGGAATATGTCAACAAAACGTTAAGAAATTTAACAGAATAATTAGGTATCAGATATACCAAAACACCAAAATATTGTCCCCAAGCCAACCCAACCGAACGTTACATTAGGAGAATCAAGCAAATTATTAAAAGCTATCTATATAACGAACATTCCACCTGGGACGAACACATAGATGATTTGCAGTTTGCAATAAATACTAGCATAAATTCGTCGAAGCAATTTACCCCCGCATTTCTAAATTCAGGTCGCGAACTAGAAACAATTGAATCGCTCAGAAAAAATATAGAAAACGATAGCGAAATCGAGTTTCAAAGCGTAGATAAGTGAACGGATAGATTGAGAAGGCTACGAATTATTAAAAAGAAAGTTCAGAAAAATTTAGACCAGTCAAATAATAGACAAGCCAGCAATTACAATTTAAAAAGAAGATCGGTAGAATTTAGAGTAGGTAATAGGGTTCCAAAAAAGGTAACCAAACTGTCTAACAAAGCGGATAAAGAGGCAGGTAAGTAATACGATCAGTACGAAGGTCCTTTTATTATTAAAAATAAATTTCCCCAACAATCTACGAATTAAAAAATCATAAAGGTAAAAGCATCGGAAAATGGAATATAAATGATTTGAATCCAGAAAACGGCACATAGGCACACAAAAAGCTAATCAATTTATATTTAAACAATTTAGATGTAAGCAATGACAATAAGGCAATGGATCAGTAGCACTAAATATCTGAAACGACCCCAAAAATAAACGAAGCAACTCAATTCTTTCAAAAACTTATTAAATTTAAATTCAAAACAGACGCCAAAGACAAAAATTAGACAGTATGAATTTCTTCCTTCCAGCACAATGAATCCCGCAACAATCTGCTACCTCTGCGAAAACACAATTCAGGTGCTACATTACAATGACCACCTACCTAAATTCCAGGCTTGGAAGTGGCTCGTAAAGCGCTCAGAAGGGATGGAAGAAAAGAACCTAATTTACCATCCTCATAAACACATCAGGCAAGCGCTACGTAATTGGGACCAGGAAGAGGAGATGGGGGGAGCAGTAGGAGGAGTAGTGAAAAGTGGAACTGACCCCCCCCCCTTCCAAACATATAAAGAGACAACTGGAAAAGGAGCTAAAATTAAAGGCAACACTCAATCACTTAAAACAAACCAACAGAACAACATGGGAACAATATGGCAATTTTTAAAGAGAGAAAAAAAGCAAGAGCAGCACATGAAACAGAAGAAAGGCGAAGGCAGGAGGAACTAACAAGAAAAATAGAGAAACAGAGAGCCATCCCATGGCAAAAAGTACTTATACAACGTGCAAGTCAAGAAGGATCCAGGAAGGAACAGGAGGGAAACAGAGAGAAGAAGAACGCAATAAGGAGAAATGGAGGAAACATCGAGAAAATAGAGATAGGGAATACCACCAATGGCTCGAAAATTACAAAAGAGAACACTAACAGAAACGTTAACTTCGAAATGCTAGAACGAAACAAAAAAACTCTACTTTAATAAATTTATCAACTATCAAGAACTACTTGAACAACAAATACGCTAATAAGACTACTATGATAACTATCTTTAGCATTTTAATTGCAACAACTCATTACCAATCGTTGCAAATACCGGTACCACCAAAACTGTCGAAACGCATTGCAATAAGAATTACTTAAAACCTGAGATATAAAAACTAAATAAAAATAAAAATAAATTTTTTCCTTTTCCCTATCCTCATTTATTTTTCAGAAACAGTAAAAGCATGGAGGAAGAGTGGAGAGCAAAAATGGAAGAAAACGCAAAACCTCTCAGCATGATTACTAAGGAAAGTTTAGAGGGATTCCATTGTTAATTTTGTAAAAAACTAATACCAAACATTATCTACCTTATACACGACTCATTCTGTAACAATAAACCATACAGATACAAAAATATTTGTACAACTTATTAATTAGACTTCCGAGTCAGTGTTGGCTCGCTCGCCTACCGGATAACTCAAATCCGCTCAAGTGTCTCGTGCTCTCTATAGTGGCGGACTGGGTACCATGCGGCGCCCGCGGGAAGTCGATATGTAGGGGCGCCTTCCTGAAAAGCAATAAGCAAAAAAAAAACACCATTATTTTTGGGCCACTTTCATAATGATGTTTTTTATTTTTATTTAAAAACATATTGTCTACAACATAACAGTAGTATATAATGAAAAACTTGCAATAATTACTATTATTATGCGAAAAACTGTTAATCTCGCTATAAATCGCTTAAGAACTTTCAAAATTTGCGGGGCGTTTCGCTTTTAACAAAAAAAAAAAACAATTGAATTTATTCGTTCATTTTGGTGTGATTGCTGTTATCTAAAGCTAGTTTAATTATTAATTATATCTAAGAATCGTAAAAACATTATATTTAAGAATAATTATCCAAAGTAAATAATATTGACATAAAGCCATTACGTTAAAAATTAATTTCTTTAATAACTCTATGAAATAAAAAAATCTCTATTTTAATAAATCTTAGTACTGGCCAGTACTGAGTCAGTACTAATATTTTAATACAGAGATTTTTTTATTTCATAATGAGTTATCAAAAAAATTATATTCAACCCAATATATTCATGCAAATATTTTTTACTATGAATAATTATTTCTAAATATCAGTTTTGTACAATTATCCGATTTAATTAATAATAAAACTTGCTTCAGAAAATAAAAATGTCATCAAAATTAACGTATAATTTTATTATTTTTTTTTTACAAATTTGAGATGTCGCACGAATAGCACGGTACTAAACCGTCAAAGTACCAACTTTTCAAAATCGTTTTCTTTGGAAATAAAATTATCTCATGAATGAGACGTTCAAACTTTTTGCCTCTTTTTCCTTCAATTGAATACTTTCAATTATTTCAAATATTCCTTCACTTTCATTTTGGATATTTTGAACAGCAGAATATAGGTTAAAC
>CAKNWT010251217.1:0-11095 GCA_932066315.1 Andricus coriarius | reverse complement strand
CAGCGAAAGTACAATTTGTTGTTAGTACTGCTCCGCTTTTTCCATAGCATGTAGTCTACCAAAATTTCCTAAATGTTTCTCTGGAACGCTTCCTCGAATGTCACTAATAATTCTATCAAATGGTACTCCAGTTTCGATACGCTCGCCTAATATTTTCTCTCCTCTTTGTTAAGTGGAAGATCAGCTACTGATTGCTTGTGCCCGACGTGTTTTTTTAAAACTCTACATGGATTACATTACCTTAATTAGTGACAGTAATTCGAGCTGGACAGCATTTATTTATCTTCGCTGACGCCTCCCATGCAGCTCTAACTCGCATAGAATCATCCAATACTCTGGCCTCTCCCGATCTTTTGCAGCGAAAGTACAATTTGTTGTTAGTACTGCTCCGCTTAACAAAGCGAGCAGCTTGTTCTTTTTCCATATCTTTCTTCCAAGAGTTGAATTCTGTAAAATTTAATTTTTTAGTTGAATACGAAAAAGAATTTCTTTTATGGTTCGATAGATCCAGAATTCCCCTATGATATAAAAAAGTACATTTGAATATACAAATCAATGTTTAGTTAATTTATTTATTACTAAGTTTATAAACGGGGCATTATATATTATATTATTATGTTATTAGTAGAAAAAAATTTTGTTCATTTGGTTTATATAATATGTTTAAACTAGATGTGAATTATATCTCGAGTGTTTCCACTTAATTTGTATTTTCATATTTATATGCATGGTGCTGATTTCACATGCAGTTTGCTTCCCGTTAGCACATGTATTTGCTTCCTCATAGAGGAAGCATTTGTGGTTTTTTAAATAATAGATAAACTAAAGTTTATCTTAAAAATACAATGACAAATCAGACAAGTAAAATTTTGTATTTAAAATGGTAATTTTTCGAGCTTGAGGTTGAATTTTTCAACAAAAATTATTTTATTTTTTAAATGAAAAACAGTGGCATTCAACGGAGAAAGACGAATTTTTAACAAAATTTCAAAATCAATTTTGAATTATGCTAATGAAAAAATGTCACTATAAAAAACTGTTTTTTCAAATATTATACATTACCATAGCTTCCTTACTGTTCAATAAAATGTATCAACATTATAAGTCAATCGATTCGTCTCAATTCAACACATTCTTTTCTATTCTCACAACAACTTTAATTTATGAGAATGAGAACATTTTTACTATAAAAATAGATTTGTAATATAATAGAAATGACCATAACTTCCTTACTCTTTAATAAAATGTATTAATATTATAGGTCAATCGATTCGTCTCGAACCAAGGAAACTTTTTTATTCTGGTATCAACTTTGAATTATGTTAATGAAAAAAGTTTTACAATGAAAAACCGATTTTTAAAATATTATTAGGTGCTAAAAAAATGCAATACATATTTTTAGAAATCCTTCGGTCACTTTCAAGATATTAGCGATGAAAATAAGCACTCCAAATTTCATCAATTTATCTGCAATCGTTTTCAAAGTTATCGTGTACACAAAAAAGTTTGAAATCCACACACACACATATACATCCGGACAATTGCTTAGAAAATTGCATTAGAAATGATTAAATCGAGGAAGTTTTAATTAAATGAATTGAAAATTTTTGGAAAATGTTACCATTACAAAGCTTCCTCTATGAGGAAGCAAAAATTATAAAAAAATATCGAATAACAAAATTCAACTTAACAACTGATTCAAGAACAACAAGAAATTTATTAGTATAGGACTACAGTTTAAAATTTTCCCAGCCGAAAGTTTATTGTCTGAGTGGTAGACTAACCGTAGGTTGGGACCCGGGGAATTCCGCAAGCACTCACCCTGTCTAGTGCCCTCAAACAATTATTGAACATCCTTAGAATAAACAGATATTTTTATAATAATCCAAGAAATATTTATAAGAAAATAAACTGTATATTTATAGAAAAATGAGCTGAAAATAAAAAAATTCTATTGCTGCCCTAATGAGGAAGCCACCACTGTTGTTTATTCTTCTCTAAACTTTAAATGCTTTATTTATTTTGAATGTATTCTGAAATCGAAAAAGGACTAAAAACATACCTTCAAGAGTAGAAAACTTCAGATATTCTACTTCTTCAATTTTATGAACTTCATTCAGATGTTGATAAAACATGTCGAAATTTCCGAAAAGTTCTCCACACAAGGGACAATCCAAACTGACAGTATCCGTACTTACAGATGGCTCTTTGAGATGCACATTCCTCATGTGCCTGAACATCACAGATTGCCCTATTTGTAGCATTTACTCTCATTTACCCTCACCACCACTATACCAGTTAAAGTGGAAAAGGATGATGATGCCGCTTTCCGAGAATGTATGACTAATACAAAATTAAATAGTCCTGCTGTTCCTTCATGAAGCATAGATTTAGATCATTCACAAGCTCAGAAATCATTAATTATTATTCAAACACCGACAATCTTCTGAAGTTACGATAGCAGACCGTTATTTTCATCAGACGATTATCTATACATGGTTACAATTATCGTTAAAAACAACAACGCATATGAGTATTATAAAAGTATGACGTGATCTTCTTACCTAGTTGTTATATAGTTACAATTTTGGAGTCGAAGAGGATTAAAAACATGTAGGATGCGAAATTAGTCAATATTTGTAAAATATATATAAAAATGTATTATGTATAAAAATAGAAAATAATCTCAGCAAAAAGACATTACATTAATTATGTGGGGAGACCGGGAGAATTTTTTTCCTAAAAAAGTTAATAAAAGTTATCAAAAGTCATAAAAGTCAAAAGTTATTGAGATGTAACGAAAAAAATTGGTGTATTTTGAAAAACAAAGCACAAAGCATATTTCCTCCCCGAGAGATTCTGCGTCTTGAAGTGTCTATTAGGATGGAAAGCTGATCCCTGCATTAACTGGAAAGGATAAGGTCGACAGATTACCAATAGTTATAACTGCTGCAGGAGAGGAATTGATTCTTGGAGCCCCAGAATCTGTATCTGGTACAGGAAAGGATGAAGCTGAGGCAGTGTATGAAAGTCTTGAAGAATGGGGCCTCCTTGATATGGTGCAAGCAACCTGCTGCGATACAACAGCTTCAAACACGGGTCAACGCAACAGTGTTTGTCGATTATTGGAAAAACCTATGGGACGAGATCTTTTATATTTGGCTTGTCGAAATCATGTTGCGGAAATACAGCTGAGAGCTGTTTGAGGTAAATTTGGAAAAACGTCAGGTCCTACCGTGCCAATTTTCAAGAGTTTTGAAGCTTCCTGGAATACTATATATCTCAGCAAATATAAATTTGGAATAGTAGATCAACTTGTGAGAGATGCTTTGGAAGGTGAAACTGACGAAATTGTCACTTTTGTAAGAGAAAAACTTCAGGGAAAGCACTGCAGGTAGGACTATCGAGAATTCTTGGAACTTGTGCTCATTTTCTTGGGAGTAATACCACCACGAGGAATATCTTTTCGTATTCCGGTTGTTTAAAAAATAAAAAAATGGCTAATATATTCTTTCCATACACTTTACAGTCAGAAAAATAATTATATCTATTTTTTTGAAGTTATCGAGAAAAAAACTGCTTAAGCAAATCAAAATTGTTTAAACAAATAGAAATTTATTAAACATTAAAAGATATGTATAAAAATTATATAATTATTCAATAAAAAGTAGCATAGGATACCAATTTGAGAAAACACTGGACATGTCTGGGTCAATTTTTAGAAATTTTGAGTATAAACAATAAGTAATTGTTTAAATAATTCCTTGATGTTTTAAAAAAAATTACTACTCCAAGCAATGACAAAGTATCACATTTCAATAAAAAAAAAACGATTACTTGTTACATTTTTTGGGAATAAATAATTATTTAAATAAGTTACATTTGTTTATTGCTAAAAAGTAACAATAGTATGTAAAAATGTAGTTTTTTTATTTTTGGGTCATATTTGGGGCGCTGTGGGGAGATAAGGGTGGGTTAAAAATAAAAGTTATTAGTATGGTTTCATTTTATAGCTACTCCTGTTCAATATCTAAAAAAGTTGACACGTTTCGATCAAACACTGAAGTATTAGTTCAATTTTACAAAAATCCAAAACTTCCCCATGTTAATTAAATGGGGGTTTGAAGTTTGCACTATCTTATAAAAAATTAGCTAAACAACCACCGCAGGGTCCCCCTGGGTGCGACTGTCATTCAGGAAATTACACTGGCTCCAAGTTGAACCGCGGTCAATCACACCCAGCCTCTGGTCACTTAATGCTTTAAAAATTAAGAAAGATAGTCGCAAGTGGCGCCTCATAGAGGTGTTTTGGATCTCGAATTTGATAATAATAATAATCATAATAGTATATCATAATCATATATATCATATCATGATCATATATATCATATCATAATCATAATAGAGCGTAGGGATGTTTCGACCCCATCGCCCGAGAACTCCGGCTCTTGCAGTCAGCCACGTTCCATTGGGCTAACTCCCCAACGATACGAATTATGCGGTTACGTCACCAGTATCGCGCAGTGCCACCCACAATAGGCCTCTCTCGGATGGAGGGCCTGGTTCAGTTCGGAGTGGCAATAGGACCGAACCGAGGCGACGACCAGGCAATGGCCCCGGACAAACGCGAGAACATCGATTTAAGTGGTCGGACCAACTCAGGAGGAACATCGTTACCTGTTGGCAAAAAAGCTCGCCGGTGCGAAGAGGATTCATGCAGAGGTTACATGAACGTTGGGTCAATATGCACCCGGAATATGCTCATAAAACGCCTTAGTACTGAGGAGATCAGGTATCCTTTTTGCGCAAAAACGGATATGAAGCTCTTCATCGGCAAGAAGAAAGCAACATCCTCCAGCGAACATAACACCCGTTCCAGCAAGACCACATTTACAGATAGCCAATAATGCCAACATGAGAAGTAGGAGATCCATCCACTAAAAAATCTTTCTCAGGATAGACAAATTATCTGAAGGTAATAATGTTCTCCCCGATTTGCTCCCCGAAGATGTTAATCTCTGGAATCTGAAATGTGTTGATTATGAGAAGGCGGTCTCCCTGCTTAGCGACAATAGAAGTAACGATACTCCTGTACGCCTGAGTCCGACTCGCGAGCGTATTGCACACCTTTAGCTAAAAATTGAAACGGCGAGACGGCATGCATCAAATACTCAGTGCGTGATTGGCTACATAATATCAAATAAAAAATTCACTCCAAAAGTTAAGGCACTTGCTCGAAACTTTAGGAATGAAAATCACCCGCTTAACAAGTGTAAACTGTTGACCATCAAGCAGCACTGGACGCAAAAAATAAGATCTATTTCAACAGCGAAACAGCGCCTTGAACGACGAGTAAAATGGATTCAGGAAAATTCCACCTTTTCAACTCATCCTTCCCGTCTGTTCAATAAAACGTCACGTGCCGCTAAAATTCCGCCTAGCCGAGAAGAGATTTAAGTCTTCTGGGAGAAAGTGTATGGAGATACTTATCAGCTAAATGAAGACGCTTCAGATATAACACTTTTTCGCTACTTTTGCCAAAGGCAAAGGTTGCAGGCTCCAGAGGAAGAGTGTCCACTTATTACTGCTGAAGAAGTGAAGAGAGTTATCGCTAGAACTAAGAAATTTTCAGCGCCAGGGCCACATAAAATCAACAACTTTTGGTGGAAGATGTTCACTTCTACGCACCAACATCTAGCTCGTATATTTACTACTTTCTTAAACGGAGAACAACCCATCCCGCAGGGGCTAGTGGAAGGACGCATGGTATTGATCCCTAAGACCGGAAATTTGTCAAGTCCACAGAACTACCGGCCCATAGCTTGCTTAAACACCAGCTACAAGCTATTCACTAGCATCCTCAAAGAGAGGATATTAACATCTATCGAGCCGGTATGGAGTTCAATAGTTGACCAACGTGGATACAAGAGAGGGCTGGCAGGTTGGCAGGTTAATAGACAGGTGTATTACCCAAGACTCGGTCAGGTATCGGCGCAATCTGTCCATGGCTTGGATTGACCACCGTAAGGCATTCGATAACACGAACCATGCGCTAATTATTAAGCCTCTTGAGTGCCTGGAGGTGCATTAAAAAATAGTAAAATGCCTAAAAGAGCTTATGCTCTTGTGGTGGACAAGATTTGCCATAACATCTGACAAAAGACAAGTGACTACCAGCTATATCACATATAAGAGAGGGGTCTTCCAAGGAGACTTTTTAAGTCCGATACTTTTCTGCATCTCCCTCTTGCCTCTATATATTGTCCTCCGAGGCAACACCTCTGGATACCTATGTGGCTCGGCGAACAGAAGAGAATATAAGGTCAACCATTCAACATCTTGGTAATGGAGAAACATATACATATCTTGGAATACCGCAAGCGGAAACCCAAAATGTGCGTGGGATGAAAACGGCCCTTGTAAAAAGGTATCGCCAAATGCTCAGAAAAATGTGTGCTGCCGAATTATCTGGAAAGAAAAAGATCCAGGCGACCAATATGCTGGCCGTTCCTATACTGCTCTACACATTTGGCGCAGTAAAATGGAACGTCGATGAGTTGAAGCAACTTGACCGAAGTGCACGCAAGATGATGACAATCCATCGAAGTCATCATCCCAGATCTTCCGTACTTCGAATATACCTACCTCGAGATAAAGGGGGTAGAGGCTTGCTAAGCTTGGAGTGTCTTCATCGAAGAACGGTTCTGGCTACAACCTGCTCAGTTCTAAATAGTGCAGATTCTCTTATGCGACTCGTACATCAACATGAAGTCGTCAATGTTGCAACGTTTCTATACCGCGCCGCAGATAGAGCCACAGAGGGGCTTGGCCTCCCATTTGATTCCAGCGATACTACACATGACCTAGCATCACTAACACCTTCGGTGCTCAAAAGTCGTGCACAGGAAGCATAACATACGCTTATACTAAGAGAACATGCTGACAAGCCCCTTCATGGTAAATTCTACGGCATCATACGTAGAGAAGAGCTCTCGATAGGTCTGTCCAACATATTTCACAAGTCTGCTGGATTGAGATCGGAGACTGAGGGATTTCTTTTTGCCTGTCAAGAAGGCGTTACAGACACCTTAGTTTACCGCGAGCGCATAATGAATATACCTGTAGGCGATAATAACTGCCGAGCGTGTAAGCAAGAGCCAGAAACACTTGGGCATGTTCTCAGTGGATGCTCAAAGTATGCACGTTACAAAAAAAAAAAAAAAAAAAAAAAAAAAAAAAAAGTGTTATATTACCATCTTAGGCACTTCTATGGTGTTGATCTATTGCCCGTCTTGTCATACGCCCAGGGAGAACTCGAGTCCGTTATGGAGAATGATGAGTGTAAGATCTACTGGAATTTTTCATTCTCCGCCACTCAACGTATCAGTGCTATGAAGCCTGATATTGTCCTTCAAGATCTGAAGACCAGGATCATATACGTGATTGAATTCTCGGCACCAGCCGATGGTAATATCACGGCAAAGGAGGAAGAAAAACGGATGAAATATCAAGTACTTCTTTTCGAGCTGAGCAAGCTGTACCATGGCTACAAAGTCCATCTTGTAGTTCTCATAATCGGCTGTCTTGGAGGTATGAAAGCTTCATTTCTTAGCCAACCTAACAAGATTCCGGCTTGCAAGCGTCAGGCTCATTCCATCGTGAACTGGATGCAAAAGGTTGTTCTTCTGGGATCACTTAATCTGGTCCGTCAACACTGTTCCTCATAACATTTTACAAAGATTGGTAGCTCTAAAAAAGTATCCAGAGTATCCGCGGCTACAGACCTGACTCCAAGGAGCAGTGTTGAACGATGTTCTCTCGCGTAAATTTCCCGCTCTTACTTACCTTCTAGGACAGAAGGAGCAGAAGCGGATGACGTAAACGTTCCAGTTGCGTCGGGATCGGTTGCTTTAAGGAACCATGATCGTAGCTTCAGGGGCCTACAACTTCTCAACAAATTTGTTAATTAACTTAAAAAGTAAATGAAATTATAATAAACCAAGAAATAATAAATAAAAATACATAAATGATTATTAAAATGATTATTGATGAATTTCTAATTATTTTTCTTTTGGTTTTTAAATAAAATTGTGTTTTATAAAGAACTGACAGAAAAATGATAAGAGAATATTTTTAAGTTTAAAGTGGTATTTATTTTAAACTTTTAGCAACATTTGCCCATCTATAGGAAAATGATGAGCTTTTTCTCGACGCGTTGATGGACAATCTAATACATAACACTTCTGTTTGTCACTTGGAATCTGTCGGGGTTTCATGGTTAAATTTTCGATCAAATGAATTTGCTGAAGTTTACCGACATAACTGTCAAATTCAAAAATTAAAGCAAAGGAAGTAGGGAGGGAAAACCGCAACGTCGTCTAGCGGTGTCTCAGAGCAGGATCAGAATATGATACTTCAACTTTAGCTATCTAGTGACCAGAGATCACACCTCTATATAGGTATACGAGTATAGTTGTGCTGCACAGAAAAAAATTTAGAATAGCGAATCTAATACGGCAGAATTCGTAGCAATTTGTAAACGATTTAAAAAGTTAAAAAGTAATGTACAATAATTAACAGCCAATAACTACATTCATTGCCAAATCCCGATTAGAATTCTATTTATAGCCCGTTGTCCAGATGCGGTTTCCAGACCCAGTGGCCATCTTGTAGATGGGTTTAAAACCTGCTGTCATTATATAGAAAGCTATCACATAAATTTTTAATTTATACAAATAAATAATAATTTTTATGTTTCGAGCGAGTATTGATATTTCTTCGCGTTATTTATAATAAAGCCTTTTCAAATCGAGAAAGACATCTCAATCTTAAGTCTTTGTCTCAAACAGCTGCATTTAGTTTAACTACTTGTATTTTAGACGTAAGAACTTCTGGATTTTCGGCGCTGTAAGAAGACTGGTAACTAATTAGCTCTGAAGATCCATCGCTATCGAGATCAACAATGGAAATAGATCTTGTCTGTAATTCGAGATTTGGTTGACAGTCACCTTTTCTGCAAAACTGCATGACTTCACTCTGACTAGCGTTAATCGCGCGAAAGTCTGAGCCATTTATGAAGATCATTAATACTCTTTCCGTTATGGTTCGTTTAACGATACCAGTTTCGCTTAGAGCATGCTTTCCAATATCTGGCGCGGGCCAGTGCCAGAATTTCAGAATGCATCCCTCGGTTTTTAAAGGCTCGTCGGTTTGGCTCAAAATTACAGGGATCGATACGAATGTACCGGAACGTACGTAATGCCAAATCACGTGCGTTTCATTCAATTTCAAAACTGTGACGTTAACGCTGACTTGACACTGCTCTCCAGGGCACACTCCCTGCTTCTTTACATGGAGCTTATGCATAGGACTTAAATCCCAGGATTCCTTTTTTTGATTTGATGAAACTGCATTGTTGAATGCAGACTTTGATGCTAAACCAAGTTTCTTTTGTACACGGGATAATTTCACATTGGACAGCAATTCGTTTAATAAAACTGATTGCTTTGTTTCTGAAAAAGAAAAAGCCTAGCATTAGAATAACCGAAGTTAAAATTACAATTCTTCGGTAAAATTAACGATTAACAATAATTACTTTCGATTGAAAATATAGGCGAAGCTTTTTGTGTAACGGTAACAATGGTAAATTCAGTTTAACAGCTAAAATGCAAAAAATAAATTTCCAGTCATTTCCCGGGATGCAAAAATTTGTCTCGATATTTAACATTTTTTTTAGAAGTTTTTAAACTTGAAGTAATCGAATCTTATATAAATGTAAGCAGGGTGTCTACCATGCAGATAATTTTAAATTCTCGGTTTTTTACGGTCAACATGGTGTGCCACATTACAGAGGGCCAAAAAATCCTTTTTTTCGAGTAGCGAATTCTATTGGTTGGAAAAAGTTGTATTTGCCCAAAAGTAGTAAGCCCGCCAAATTTTAGTTCGATCGGATAATATGTTCTGTTCTGTATATGGATTTGGAAATTTAAACAAATTTTCCTACGGGCCAAAAATTGTGTTACATTTTTTGTAGGTACAGTTTTTGGTAGTGAATAATAGTATGAAATAAGAAAAAAAAACAATATTTGTTTTCAAATTAGAACTTGTTTAAAATGTGCAAGAGACGAGTTGTTAAGAGTTTAGATTGTGTTAACTGCACATTTTTATGAAAAGGTTTTAACGTGTAGTGCTTGAAATTTCTCCAATTGTCATCGAAGAAACATGCCATTGTTTTTTTATCATAACAATTTTTTTTCCTGGTTTCAATATTGAGAATATGGTATTTTTGGGTAACTTACAGATGTTGTGCACCACAAAAATTTTGTGGTTTCCGCTTGAAAAAATAGAGTTACAAAAGGACGTAAAAAAGTACGCATAAAAGGACGTAAAAAGTACCTAAAAAATAACGTCCAAAATCCAAAAAGGACGTCCCAAATTGGGATTCAAAATGACAGACTTTGGTACGTACTTTTTTACGCCGTTTGGTACGTCGTTACTCAAGTCATTTTCCTTTTTGAAGAAAAGTGCATAAAGATGATTTTTTTTAGTTTAACGTTTAATATATTGGTACATAGACCAGGGAAATGTGTAGTCAAATTTAAAGAAAATATACGCTGTAAGCCCATTGGCTCTCTGATAACATATAAGTTGAGAGTTTGGATCGAGAAACTCGCCCAGCGCTTGAGATCGTATAAAAGTATTGTCCAAACGTCTGGGTGGACGGAAATTTTAAAAGTCAAAAAATTAATTTTTGAAAAATATAGGCTTGTAGATAATGACGAGACGGAACTTTTTTCTATTTTCTACTTCTTGATCGGATAATTATTTTCAATAATAAGCCTAATAAACTAAAAAAAATGTGTCCCCAAATTCAATTAGTTTTTAAGAAATAAATCATCGTAAGTTGGGCAAATATTATTGAAACTGTTTTAAACTTCATATACGAACGAAATATGCCCTAGCGATGCTTACAAAACAAAGAAAAAGTTTAAAATCGCCTATTGTTTATTAATATTTAATTGCAAAATGAGACAGATCGGTAACCCCGTTTTTTCAGTTTCGCCGACAAAAAGTATCGAGGGAACTTTAGAGTTGA
>CAKNWT010251193.1:0-11836 GCA_932066315.1 Andricus coriarius | reverse complement strand
GGTCATCGATAATTTTTCTTGAAATATATGCACTTAAAAAAGTTTTTGGAAATCGATAATTCCAATATGGCGACCAATTAAATGTGACATAATAAGTGTTTCCGACACCGTGTGGATTCTTCGTTGGGAGTGCTTTTTTTAAAAAAATACTTCAAACAAAAGTTTTTCATTTCAACGAGTTATTTCGAAAATTGGCCTCAAATTCCGGGCCCAAAGTATTTTCGGGCCTTATAAGTCCCAAAACATATTAAATAGTGGAAAAAATCTCATTTGCGATTTCAGATTCGGAATCTGCGGAAAATTTCATGTAAGAATACATGAACTCAAAATTCAATTTTTGGACCTTACGTACACTATTGCATACTCATGTATATTTTTAGGCCTCTTGGGGTCAAGACTATGTTGAATAATGGAAATATCTCATTTCCCATTCGAAATTCAGAATCTACTGGAAATTTCACGATAGAATACCTATTTTTCAATTCGAAAATTTGGGCCTTATGTACACTTTTGCGGCTACTCGAAAATTTTTGTAGTCTTATGGGACTGAAATAATCTTCAATGGTGCAAAAATTCATGGATTCATAATCTACGTGAGATTTCCTGTAAAAATAGGTATTTCCCGAATTCTGACTTGGGCCTTATCTACTTTTCGGACAGTACCGACACTGCCGATCCACTTCTGGCTTTCGGAATGAAATCATGAATCTCATCATAAAACACTAGAATCACTCAGGTTCATGTTAGATGCGATTCATAATTCACATTTTTGGGCCCATTCAATCAATTATGCAGTTGGAGCGCCCTTTGTCGTTGATAGAAGCAACGTTGCCCGGTTTTCACCACGTGGAGACGGGATACTAAATGTGATTTATGAATTGTATCCAACATGAACCTGAGTGATTCTAGTGTTTTATGATGAGATTCATGATTTCATTCCGAATGCCAGAAGTGGATCGGCATTGTCGGTACTGTCCGAAAAGTAGAAAAGACCCAATTCAGAATTCGGGAAATACCTATTTTTATAGGAAATCTCACGTAGATTATGAATCTAATGAATTTTTGCATCATTGAAGATTATTTGAGTCCCATAAAACTACAAAAAGTTTCGAGTAGCCGCAAAAGTGTACATAAGGCCCAAATTTTGGAATTAAAAAATAGGTATTCTATCGTGAAATTCCCCGTAGATTCTGAATTTCGAATGGGAAATGAGATATTTTCATTATTTAACATAGTCTTGACCCCAAGAGACCTAAAAATATACATGAGTATGCAATAGTGTACGTAAGGCCCAAAAATTGAATTTTGAGTTCATGTATTCTTACATAAAATTTTCCGTAGATTATGAATCTGAAATCAAAAATGAGATTTGTTCTACTATTTAACATGTTTTGGGACTCATAAGGCCCAAAAATAATTTGGGCCCAGAATTTGAGACCAATTTGCGAAACAAGTCGTTGAAATAAAAAACTTTTGTTTGAAGTATTTTTTCTAAAAAGCACTCCTAACGAAGAATCCACACGGTGTCAGAAGCACTCATTATGTCACATTTAAATGGTCGCAATATTGAAATCATCGATTTCCAAAAATTTTGTTAAGTGCATATACTTCAAGGAAAATTATCGATGATTAAATTTGAATACTTTCCAGCACCATGTGACAATGTTATCAGGGTCATTTTTATGATTAAAGAGGAAAACAAACTGAAAAAATTGACTTTTTTCAAAAAATGGCAAAAAAAGGGCATAAGGAATAATTTTTGTCAATTTCGTCACCAGATTCGGAAAGAGCGATCCCGAAAGCATCAGAATATGTATTTCATTTTTTTTCTAGTGCGTTTTCATCAAAAGTTATCCAGTCGAAATCGGTGAAAAATTTTGGTCACCTTGGGCATGATTGGGTTAAAAAGGAGCCCAACAATTTTTGTCATTTAGGCCTTAAAATACTCGGGACGCATCTCAAAAACAGATTTAGTAAGCAACTGGGATAGGCGAGCACTTTTCAGTCATTAGTGGTTCAAGCTAGCCGTGATGCGTTTTACTTTATTTTTTTAAGATCATAGTGTAAAACCTCGTGGCTCGGACTCGAAACCCCCTCTCCCCCCATGTAGACCGACGTGGCCATTCGTCGACCTCCCCCTCACCCTAAAGAAACCACGTGGTTTATAGAAGGCCCCTATCGTCGTGGAAAAAATATTAAAATGTTTGTATTTCGGTGAACCTTATCAAAATATGTAAGGGATGCGGAAAAATAGAATCAATTGGGATTAAGTGATTATGTGGAAAAGGCGCAAGATTACTTGCATCTTTGTATGTGCCTACGATTCCGTGATCATAGGTTTTTGACAACAACAAAAAACAGAAAGATTTTTTGAATCAAATAAGCAAAGGATCCAGCACAATTTACATTGCAAATGGCTTTCCGTGAAATTTGCAAGTCTTGTGATATTTAGTAGTTTAATAAAATACTAAATAATTCACACAAAATGACACAATTTCATGGTAAGCTATTGACAATGTACATTGTGCTAGGTCATTTATGGTTAGATGAACTACAAATTTTGGTTAAATGAACCAAACTCTTTTCTTAGACCAGCAAAAATACTTATTTGAATTAACTAAAATATGCTCTTGTATCGAGCATAATGTTTCCTTGGATTAACCAAAAGTTTTGCTTGGACAACCAAAATATTTGCTTGTATCAACCAAAAGATAAGGCATAATCAAACAAATTATACTAATCAACAAATTTTCTTGGGCGAACCAAATATTTTGTTGTCCATATAAAAACCATATTCTAGGGTTGATTCTACCAAAATTTTGTTCATTCAACCAAATCTTTTTCTGAGTGTAATGCGGAATATTTTTCAGAAGATGCGTTTTTAACTGACAGTCCTAAAAACCTGATAGAAAACCACAAATGAAGAATTTGCCTTTCATGAGTGTTGGAAAAAGTAATAACGAAAAAAAAAATTCGAACTATTTACATTCCTACGGATTCACAAATAATCATTTTGATGATTTCATTTCCAGGAACTGTTCGTTTGAAATGCGAACTGTTCGTAAAAAACATCGAAATTTATCCATAGATTTCTCATAGAAAGAAGGATGTAATGTCTCATTCTTTTATCTCGTATCCGAGACCTAGCGAGTTCGTGTATTTTTCACGGATACATCTTCCCGTGTATAAGTCGAAGGTCAAAACCAAAACCATACTCAAATCGGAGCCCGAGTGTAATGTATATGTATATATATATATACGTAAAAACAATGGCTAGTTACTATTTTTGTTAAAAATTCAAGACCAACTTTGATGTTATAAACAAATTAATAAATAAAATAGGTATTTGATTAATTCTTTGTTCTAAAGAATTCGCTCTTAAACAGAGAATTCACACGGAAAAAATTTATCCGTAAAAAAGTAACGAACTTGTAGCTAGGTCTCGGATACGAGATGACGTGGACATTGGTTGGACATAATGCAACTTGGTGGGATTATATTATACCATCAATCTCCCATACCCAGCAATTTTTCATTAAAATCATTTTGCTCATAACATTCAATCCCACCATGTTTCATAATGTCTAATATATGACTTTTTAAAATTTATTTAAAATTGTCTGTAGGACGATTTATGATAAACATCTGATTTTTTGACCATTTTTGTTTATAGTTTAACATTTATGTTTTCACAATATTACAATCCTGACATATTCAGTAATGTTTCAAGTGTTTCCAGAAATTTTTGGTTTGCCAAAATCGGTTTAATGATTTTAAAATAGAAGTCATTTAAAAAAACGATAGGGTTAATTTTGCAGAGTGTGCAGTGACTGGATTTTTCAATTTCAATTAAAAATCGAAAGAGTGGCTAGGTTGACCAAACTTAACCGCTACTTCCTTTTCCATAAGCTTTAATAGAAATTTATTTTATTCACTTGAATAAATAATGCAAAAATTTAATTTTTCACCTGTGCTCAACTCTGCACATATTACTGCATATTCTCTATACCCGTAGGGTGGGGCGAGATGAGCATATAGGGGGTAAGATGAGCCACTCAATTTTCTCGCAATCTATCATTTCTCTCGTAGCTGTTCATTGTACTAATATCAAGAAGAACGTTATCAAACTTCTTTTCTCACAATTTTCACCTTATGTTGAATAAATTTGGAAAAAGCGACAGTAAACATTTTAAGACCTGTATTCTGCTATTTCGCATTTGTTTAGAAAGTCCAAGCATCACACAAAATCACATATTATATGTTTTTTCCAGTGGTTATTCAGATAGCTTATTTATTAAACCGTAAGTTTTCAACAGGTTTTTATATAATTCGAAAACAGAAATAGGTGAAATTTTGATTTTACTTGCAAGTGTTATATGGGGCGGAATAAGCTACTGTTCTGGGGCGGTATGAGCCACCTCTTCTTGTGCATTGACCTAACCTCTTAGTGTTGCAGTCAGTAGGTTAAGATGTAATGTTTTATCGTATCAGATTGTGCAGTGTTTTAATTATGGTGCAAACGTATAAAAAACTAATCTTGTCGAAAAAATGCTCAGAAAAAGTTTGACAGATGCACTGTTATAGGTTTGTATTAGAAAATAATATGAGTTGCTGGCAATCAGAAGAGAGCACTGCTTTTCTGGTATATTTGTTAAGTAACTTTGTTTAAAAACTCGTAAAATGCTATAAAAATAAAAAATAAACATTGTTATGGTTGAAAAATACGGCAAACATATTAAAAAAACGGCAATGTACACGGGTAAGTCGAAAAATTGTTATATTTATTTCTGTAATACAATCATTAAAATATATGTAGATATAAATTGTTTTTCTATTCAGTGTTTGTAGAGTTAGTTACGGTAGAGGTTAGGATTAAGGATTGTATCATTTTAACGTAAAATACTTTAAATGTTCGGTAACATTTTTGAAAACTATGTGCAAGATATGTTTTTGTTTTATAATACTTCAACTTAACATTACTCTTACTTATAAATAGTATATAATAAGTCATTTAAGTGGCCTGTCCCGCCCCAGGCATGGGGCGGTATGAGCCAAGCGCACTACTTTTTTATTTTTGTTTCTAATTCCACATATACTTTTTTATTTACTTTTATCTTGGCAAAATTATAATTCAAAATGTTTATAGAATATATATAAGAACTTGATTTCAAGCAATGAATTAGCGGATTTTAAATACTGACGTGAAAAAGACAACTATGCTCATCTCGCCCCACCCTATCATATTCTAAATCAGCATTCTTGGTAGGTTTTTTTACACGGCAACGGTTCGCCGATGCGAATCTTGATTTCAATACTTAACAAAATATAATACATATTATTATTATTATATAGATTATATAGATTCCAATCCCTTTTAAAGCCGATTGGAGATGTCCAACCGAAACCGAAAAAAAAATTAAAAACAACTTTTTCCATTAACGCATTAGAAGGCGGTTAAAAAGTATAAAATTTGTTAAATCTATTAGGGCTGCGCATAAGAATACATATTAAGTCATGATAAATTGAAGAAATTAGTTTTCATCACAGCTACCTGTAAAGCAATCAAGCTCGACTACATGAAATTACTAGTACTGTGTTTTTAAATGCTTGTTACCTCATTATTATTCGAAAAACAGTAAATAAAAAAAGCGAAATGTGCAAATTTAAAAGGGATTAAAAATGTTCTTTTATGGTCGATTTGGGCAATCCAAAAGTACATTTGAACTTGGACTTCAGAAAACTGAATTTGTGCGTTCCGAGAATTGATGCTGCGATGGTTTTGTGATACGGGGAGCGCGGAAGGGGCTGCTCAGTCAACCGTGACAAGCAACAGGAGAGCCGCACTCTCCGCCCCTTAGTTGCATTAGGTTGCGTCACCTGTCGAAATTTGAGAAAAATCTTTAATACGGCCCTGAGTAGACTGGCTTCTCCTCCAGGGCCGTAGCATCGAGGGCCCTATTAGAGGATGTGAGAAGACTTCCTCCCTCATAAGGATTGATGGTGTAGATCATAATGCAGATCAAGGTATCGCTCCGAGGCGACTAAAGGTGTCGTACAATGGCAGCGTCAATCTTGGCGCAAAACGCTAAGCTTTAAATCACTAGACATGTCAGCTAATGACATTCTCCTAGTGATCTATATAAACACATTCACTGGATGAAATGTCTAGTGAATTCAAGTTTTGCGTTTTACGCCTAGTAATAACTGTGCGATGAGACATCACCAGAAGTTCGTTTCCAAAGCTTAGGGAAATAACCGTCTTTATACCTGGCTTTACAGACATCCAAGATTTACAGCCAGTCTCCGGGACTATTGGGGACATCAAAACGGAAAGGCGGGAACCAGATTCAAATAGGAATCTCCATTCTTAGATTTGAAAACGAAAACACACGACTCACAGTTCTCTGTGTGCACTTGAGAGTTCCAAAATCCCTCGTTGTCCCCTGTAGATTGAAGGCCAAGAGAAGCTCAGAGACAAAACAAAAATCATCACGACGAATTAATCCAAAATTTTTAAGCTTAGCGAAAATTATCCCCTCAAAATATCATGCCACGTGATCGGCCTGCTCGCGATGTCGGTTGAAATCCGCAATGCCGTCAATATCCTTCCGCCGTTTACAATATTCAATCTCCCGGCCGCCTTCGCAGCCACAGCATTTATGGTGAAATGAATGGGCCCTAACCCTGTTAGTGCTCCCAATTCCATCGGTGTTGTCGACTTTCCGGCACCAGTGACGCCTCTTAGATCCACTCCCCTGATTTTTTCCAGGCGCCACTTCACAGTAGACAGTTCGAGCCTGCTCCACCAGACTACCACTGTGAAGGTTAGCCTGGATCGCAGCATCACTGTATAGATCCACATAAGTGTCTTGGGTTTCAAGCCTCAGCTTTTCTCTATGGCTCTCCTACAGAAATATAGGGTCGCTACTAGCTTTTGCCTTGTTTTTCAGACGCACGTTTCATAACAGCTTTTTATCTAGGATCACTTCTAGATATTTAGATCGTTCTTTGACATTCAATTGTTGACTTTCCAAGTTCAGTGTACTCGTAGTTCCCCACTTTTACCATCTGGCTAATACAACCGCGTCCGTGCCATCTGGTTTGACCGATAATCCAGTTTTCTTGCACCAGGAATCCACTATTCTCACTGCTTGCTGCATTACAACGAACAGCGCATCCAAATGCCGGCCGCGCACGATGACCAGTATATCGTCCGCAAGCCAACAACGTGGTAGACCTGACTCGTAGGTAGAAGAATCACTTTATCCACTACCAAGCACCGCAGCAGGGGCGATAAAACGCCTCCCTGCGGACATCCTGAGCCAACAGTTCTACATAAAGAGGTACTTAGTCGTTGTTAGGTTCCTGTTGGCCAAAATCTAGAAGGTCCATTTCTCGACTGCATGTAGTTAACAAACCATGTGCAATCATGGCGGCCCTGATCACCTCTCTAGAGGTGTAGTTGAAGGCTCCTTCGATATCCATGAAGGTTCCAATCGCGAACCATTTCTGATTTAGCTGTCCTTCGATTAGGTTTACTAATGATTTTAGGGCCGTTTCGATCGAGTGACCAGCCCTATGGGCGTGTTGCTCCTTGTGAAGTGGCCTACTTGATAGGACCTTGTCATGAATATATCTATCCACAAGTCTCTCCGTCGGGGCACATCACAGTGTCACACTACCCGTAGCAAGTCTCACACGCGGCCCCATGATGGTCTCTCCAGCTTTTTGTAAGAAGGCCGGGAACAGGAGACTTGTAAGGACTAAAAGCCTTCAGGGCCCATCTGACTCTGGAGGAGTAACGATCTCGTTGGCTAGCTGCCGTTTCGTGCCCAGTTGAGCCAAAGGAGGCCGAGAATGGCATCTAATTTTCGTGAGAGCAGCTTGTCCAGTATAACCGCCTCTGCTCCTTTCTCGATGTCTATGCAAAAGTTGGTCCAGCTTTCTTGCTTCCCCTTACGTATTGCACACCTGTATTCGTCCCTCATCGTCGTAAATAAGTTCCATAGTTCATCCGTTTTGCCTGCACTGGCACGTCTGAACTCTCTCTGGCTTCGCTGCTAAGCTCTTCGAGCTTCCCGTTCTACCAGTGTATCTCCTCAGCCTTCCAGTCTCTTCTGGGCCGACAATTACTTTTGTAAGTAGTTTTAATGGTCTCCGTGGAAATATTGACTGCCATCTCCAGGGTGCCCAAGTCTTTAATTAAACTGGGAACCTCCGAGAGTACACTCCTTACTTCCGTGAAATACTGGCCCTAGACCGTTCTTCTTGGATTTCCGGCCCACTTAGGGCCCACGGGTACGATGAATTCTAAGACTCTTCACTTCTTGACATTGTATCTGAAACTACCGGTACAGATAGTGATATCGATGACTTCCTCTCTAACCGAGTTAGGAAACGTCGGGGTATTAACCGTATTGAGAATAACTAAATCAATAGTAATAAAATATTTCAATAGATCATTACTAGGGATGCTGAGTTTATGATGATTAATAAGCCAAAATTATGCTGCCGAAATGGGAGCAATTATGCATAATTTATGCGACTAAAAATGATGGAATTATGCAGGACTATTGGACCCTCTTCTGGAGTTGAATGCGCTTTTACGCAATTAGTGGAGTTTTCAGAAAATTATGCAATTCTGCAAAAATCATAAACTCAACATCCCTAATCATTAACTCTTGAGTTGATACCGTGCTACCCCAGAAAGTATCGTGGGAGTTAGCATCGCTCCCCAGCAGAAGAGAAAGACCCCTTACCTTGCAGTATTCCAGCAGTGTACGTATCTCCTCTGGTGGGTTGGTATCGATTTCATATAAAAAGCAGGCCGATCCCATGACTAGCTTCCCAATTCCTCTAAGGTATGTGGCTGCCATCATCAGGTCTCTCGAACATAGCTCTAGCAGCGTGATAACTTTAACTCCATTCGAGAGTATGCAGGCCTTCGGTTTGGCGCCTCTGCAGAACCGCAGAGGCGCTTTTGCTGTGATGCAAGTTAATTTGGGTAATGGTTAGTCCGGGAGCAGTCATTTTGGTCTGCCCCGATTTTCCTCTGTCCCGACAGGCTCCTCCTGTCCCTGGCCGACAACCCAAAAGTTGACCTGCCCTAGGTACCGACGGGCCCTCGTCTGGGAATTATGAATGTTCACAACTATGAGATGCTTTAAACCTCCCGCTGTGTCTTCTCCCTGAGTCCGATCGTGCTGACGATTCACCAGGACGCTGTCCTTAGTGAGTGGTTGAATCCCTACAACCGCCTAAGGACCACAGATGGAACTTTCAGCTTACCTGGGAACCACGCGGTGGCCCTCACCATCCTTTGGAGTAATTCAACCCCACCTACTTTGAGGTCTATACCTTCCAAATGCCAATCTATTAAAGAGCCACGCTTTAGCCACTGGGTCGGCTGCGACAAATACGAAGACCTCTCCCCTACAAAAGGAGGTCTCGAATTTTGGCCATTAATCTGGGGACACTCTTTCGAGTACCCTCTATGTAGCCTCCCTGGAGAGCTCAAACTGCTCCGTAGTGAGCAGCCAGACCGGTTATCTCGTATCCGCCACCACTACCGTCAGGATGTTAGTCCTCTGGGCAGCTATCTTTTATTTGAGAGGGGGTAGACTCATTGGCCGCTCCCGCTTCCATAGCCTCATTCAGAGGGACCGGTAATCACTCAGCTCCCGAAAGAGCTAGGGGTACAGCCGCCGCCTGAGTTTGGCTTGCCGGAGGGACAGATTGGGAGGATAGGGTTATGTTGGGCCTATTAGGTCCGAACCCCTGTTTACCCTCTACCACCTCCCTTCCTCCTTCTTTCTCCAAATTTTCTTGTTTTATTTGTGTGATGCATTTCGATCACACGAGCAACTAGGGAAATAAAACGTCCGCCCCTGCAGAGCCCCGACTGCACGGGTAAAACTATTTACTCAGGAAGGTCTTCCGGTATTCCTGAGAGGTTTTTAGGACACCTTCGTGCCTCTAGGTGCCAAAGGGCCACGGGCACTAACGCTCTACATACATGGCTTGAGAGGGTGTGACCACACTGAGCGAGACACTCAATGTTTGTAGGCCACCACACAAATGGTGGTCTGTTTCTTGGTCGCTATGCAGGCCGTAGGTCATTCCCGTCCCGATTACAAAACTGGATATGGGTCCGGGAGGGACCTCGACCCAGGTATCAGAAGGCCTGCATTAGATAGGCTCTTTCACCCTGCTACCATGCTACAATCATACATAACAGGAGAGTCCGTTTATAGGGATCCTTTCATTTCAGTTTGACTCCCTTGTCCCATAAGCTTAAGGCTCCCTTCCTACTACAAGGTTTTACAGCCCCTAAAGGAGGATTGGCGTATATTGGAAAAAAAAATCAGAAAGCTTAGAATTCAAGTTGCTTTTGTCATGTTGGTTATCGGAGCGTATTGAATCCTTATTCCGAAAATAATAATCAAATTATTGGCGCTAATCATGGAGAAGCACTAATACATCTATTCATATTCTCTGATATTTTTATTTTAGGTATCTGAACTAAATCTTATTGCAACAGCCTTAAAAATCAGTAACATAATGGTATATTTCTGGGCAGTACCTATTTCTGCGTATAAATATTTCGCACATTCTACTTTCAGTACTGTTTATTTTACCGAAAGAAATTTTCACAAATCACTGTTTGCTTTAATTTCTATTTTTTCAACTATGATACTAAAATAATTATTATTTTTCCGAATTACTGTTTTCTTTAATGTTTAATTCTGAATTACCATTAAACTTACTGTTTATTTTGCTAAATTTCCTTTTATCAGAATTCTCATTTTGCCGAATTGGCATCTTATTATGGTATCATGGACAAATGATAATTCGGTAAAATAAAAATTATGACCAATACAAATTCTTCAAAATAAAAATAATGCCCGATGGTCACTCGTGATAATTAATATTAGGGCAAAGAGTAATATAGAAAAAGAAAAATTATATCTAACGGTAATTCGTCAAAATACAAATTAGGGCCAAAGTTCATTTCTTTAAATTAATTTCGGTAATATAAATATTAGGTTATGTAGAATTTGGCCAATATGCGTGCGCCTTCTGATTCCCTTTCTAAGTATGTACTGTTTAAGTACACCTTTAAAAGGTTTTTGCAAATTGAAAAAAATATTTATATAAGATAGAAAACACAAACGAACAGCGTCCAAGAATTCGTTAATGTTTGCTACGAATGGAACCCATGAGCATCCCCGTGCACGTGCGCACTTGCGGCGGTTGCCATGTCAACGATATCAACTCCCGTTAGAAGTTTTGAACTTGTGTTTTGAACATAATAATCTACAATATTTTGTTCACTGAAACAAACTTCCTCCCTTACTTACGTACTCCACAAATGACTAGGGTGGAGTTCCGAAAAGCGCTTACTTCCGATTAATTTGAAACTCCGTATATCTATGTATTTTGACGTGCTGATCACGAATATGATAGTGAAAATACCCGCAAATTTGATTTTCAAGGTCAAATCCCCAAAAAACTATAAAAATTTCATGTTTTTCCGTTTATATCAGTAAATAATGAAAATTTACGAAAAAAGCTTTCAACAAATGTTGTAGATCTTTTAAAAATAGATATTTTGTGTTCAATATATTTTTACCCTACGACTGACCGTTTTAGATAAAAGAAGGGAAATGTCGGTACGAAGTGTAGAATTGCTTAGGTCACACACGGCACCCATTCCAACGTTTTTATGGGGGGCGAGAAGGCACACCTATGATTGGCCACAGAAATAACTTTAGTCACACACGACTCCATTTCCAACGTGTCATGGGGGGCGGGAAGGCACCCCTATGACTGGCCA
>CAKNWT010251192.1:0-10063 GCA_932066315.1 Andricus coriarius | reverse complement strand
ATTCTGGCCCAGCAATGGCCCTTACTAGTTCTAAATTTTTCTTTACCCCGGAAAAGCATGTTTAAAGTGGAGAAGCCAGAGTCCGGCCCAGCGACGCCATATTACTGGGCCAAGTGTCAGTTTTATTACGGCAAATCATTCTGAATCTTAGAAAACCAAAGTTCGGCATAGCATCGGGTCATTGCCGTGCCGAATATCCCAAGTGCGAATTGCCTGAATTGAACACACGACCCAGGCTCGTTCCAATTTCGGCAGCCAAAGATCGGCTAATGTTATTGGGCCAATATGGGCATTTTAATCGGCCCAGTGTTGTGCCCGTACTGGCTGCCTATATTGGATATTCAAATTCGTCGATCTACCGCCGATGCTTGGCCCAGTGATGGCACATTACTGGACCAAGTATCACTTTTATCACGGCAAAGCATGTTTTATGAGGAAAAGCCAGAGATCGGCCCAGTCGCGGCGCATTACTGTTCCAAACTTCGTCTTCACTCTAGCGAAACATATTTTAATAGGAAAAGCCGGAGTCTGGCCCAGTGATGGCACATTACTGGAGCAAGTGTTACTTTTAAAACGGCAAACCATGTTTTAAGAGCAAGAGCCATAGTTCGGCCCAGACTCGGCGCACTGCTGTTCCAAACTTCGTCTTTACTTTGGCTTAACATGTTTCATTAGGAAAAGCCGGATTCTGGCCCAGCAAAGGCGCATCACTGGGCCCAGTGTTACTTTTACTGCGGTACTGCTCACCAGTACAGATAACCGGCCATTCGCCCAGTGCTGGCTATGGGCCAGTGCTGGGCCGTATCTAATTTCGCACTGGGGTAGTTTTGTGCCAGAAAAGGAGCATTTGCGGGAAGCTCTACTTTTTTGCTTTAATTTGAAGAAATCGGCTGCCGAATCACATCGAATGCTTGTGAAGGCCTATGGTGACAGTGCTTTATCGGAAACAACTTGCAGAGATTGGTTTCGTCGGTTCAAAGACGGTCATTTTGACTTGAGTGACAAAAAGCGTGAAAATCGGCCCAAAAAAGTTGAGGACCATGAATTACAGGCTCTTTTGGATGAGGACGATACACAAACACAAAAAATGCTTGCCGAACAGTTAGGTGTTACTCAACCGGCCATTTCCATGCGTTTACACGCCATGGGAAAGATCCAAAAAATGGGAAAATGGGTACCCCATGAATTGAACGATAGGCAGATGGAGCGACGCCAAAACACATGTGAAATCTTGCTTGCTAGACACAAAAGAAAGTCGTTTCTGCATCGTGTGGTGACTGGAGATGAAAAGTGGATTTATTTTGAGAATCCGAAACGAAGAAAATCGTGGGTCGATCCCGGACAACCATCAACTTCTTTCTCAAGACCTAATCGCTTTGGACGCAAGACGATGCTGTGCGTTTGGTGGGATCAGCAGGGTGTCGGCTACTATGAGCTACTAAGACCTGGTGAAACTGTCGATGCTCACTGCTACCACCAACAACTAATCAAATTGCGCCGTGCTTTGCGTGAAAAAAGGCCGGATTATGAAGAAAGACATGAGAAGCTGATTCTTCTTCACGACAACGCTCCATCGCACACGTCAAAAATGGTCCAAAACTACTTGAAAACACTCAACTGGGAGGTGCTACCTCATCCCGCTTATTCACCAGACCTGGCCCCTTCTGATTACCACCTGTTTTCGTCGATGGGTCACGCGCTCGCTGAACAACACTTCGATTCGTACGAAGACGTCGGAAAATGGCTTGACTGAAAATGATAAGAATGTTTATAACACCCTGATATCTTTTCTTCTTTTTATGAAAGAGACCGGGGTGTTATTTAAAAAAAAAAATAGTTCTTTATTTCGAAACCCTTACATTTCAAGACCAAAAGCCAAAAAAAAACCATCTTCCTTAAATTCTATTTGATCTAAAAAACAAACCACATCATAGGAGATGCCCATTATAACCTACGGAGGGGATCGAGATTCATTATTTTTTAACACCTTATTACAAGTGAATTGATCTACTAGCCCAAAACCAAAATGATTTTTATTTTTTAGCTGGGAAAACATTCCTCCCCTCCGCAGCTTAGTGGGTACGAGCACCACACCGGCAATCTGTAGACCTTGCTTCGAATCCCAACGGAGCTAGAATTTTTTCACAGCTAAAAAATAAAACCCAGTTTGGGTTTGGACTAGCAGATCTAAAAAGGTCACTCCTTTGATAAAACAAATTTGGATGTTTTTCCTAGGTGAAATATACAGGAACTTTGTTTCTTTTCATCATTCTTCGTTGGAAGTTGTAGATTCAGACACTGATCTTGAAATTAAAAATTTTGAAAATAAACAATGGCTTAAACATGTTCTCAAAATTTCTTTACAAAATATGCGTAAGATATATCTTAGAAAAGATTTGAGGAGGGAGTTGTATAAATTGTGTGTTTTCTATCATTTAGATCTTGTGGTTTTTATGTGCAATTCAAATTAGTCTGCACCTTTCCTGTATTTCGCAGTTAAATTAATATAAACATATAGTGGATTTATTAAGCATTCACTATACAAGTCTTTCGTAATAGCAATGCTCACCTTACTTAACCCAATACCTATAGTGTCTACTTTCCATTAGTCTTTATCTCCATCTTCTTTATCCTGCATTATTCTCCATTAACCTTCGCACACCTATTTGTTATTTCCCTTAACAGATGAAAGCGTTCTATAAGTTTATAGCAGATCAACAAAAATTGAGCATATTAGGCATAAAAGTTGTACAAGTTTCAATTTTAATCCTTTTAACACTCTTTTAAATAATAATCTTTTTAAAGACATTTATAAATTTTTACAACACTTGCTTGCCTTATCTGATAATAAAGCTTGCCACATGCTTTTCAAGCTTTAAAAGAACATATTGTCCGTATGGGCTAAGTTAATAAACTATACTCGATTAGTACAGTGACCAAAGTGACTACTACTATCGGCGAGAAAATTTGAGTCCTCTGGCTTTGACCTTAAAAAAGTAAGTGAAGAAAAAATGGTAGCTCAATGAATGACGGATCATTTTAATGGTCAAAATGTTGTACATTAATGAGCCTGACACGAATATGCCAAAAAAATTTGTATAGCTTAAAGAGCCGAAAATCTGTTAAAAAGTACGACAGCCTTTAACGACAGTGAGCTTTGAAACATAGTTTTTTATTGAAGAATAATAGCAAAAATCTGAAAAAATTCTGAAAAAATTCATGGTGGTACTTTAAACATTTCTAAAGAAATTGCCGTTGAAAAATTTGCAGTATATAACAAATTGTTCGTTTTTTGTACATAAATATACAACTGTACTATCTTCAGTTATGATAAAGATAATGAAGTGATTTAAATTAGAGGTAGTTAGTTGAACTATTTGTAATTATTTACAATTTGAAAGAAGTATCTGCTTCTTTTTCTCTTCGTGAAAATTGCGATATTTTAAGACAGTTTTTTTATATTGGAAAGCAAGTGTAATAAACCAGCGGTGTGCCTTTTTTTCATGCGACAATCCTCGTCTTTCCTCAGCAGATGATGATTCCGCCCCAGCTAACTGCGACCGGTTCCCCCACTACACGGCTTCCCCATACTCAGCCGAACTGCTGCCGACGATCGTGGTCAGCGGGAGTCCTTTGTGCATAATGAGGACTAAAAAGCGGAATATAACATTTTACAAATTTAACGCTTTGTAATTTATAAATAAAATATTCGAAATCTGCGAATTATAACGATTCCAACGATATGCTATTTGAATAAAAACGTTGAAAATGGATGAATTAACGTTCCAGTTTATGTGAAATTTCATGGAAAATTCTGCAGTATATTTTACTAAAATCCACTGCAGTAGCTTTGATGTGTTGGTGCAATATTTTACATAACTTGGGAAACTCTGGAAGCTAAAATTTGACTACATTTGAAAACTTATCAACTAACATCATAAATTTGGTTTATTTCTCAAACAATCGCATTTCTCAAAATTATCAATTAATTTAATTAATTTTTCAACCTGATAGTTAAATTTTCAACCAAAAAATGAATTTACAGTCAAACATGGAAAAGTTAAATTTTCAATTGAAAAAATTAGTTTTCAACTTAAAAAAAACGTAATAATCATTATAAACTGAAAAAATGTTTGGTCAATTATTAATTTGGAAAAAATTGGAGTAAGCTTAAGATATATTTAGAAGTTCTGAAAAGATTCCAAAATTATTTAAGCTTGAAAAGATTTCAAAACATTTATAATAAAACGTAGATTTTTGAAGATTTTGAACACAAAATTTAGAAGCTTTCTAATTATTTTCAAAGGCTTCAAAATAATAAAAAATTGGTGTCAAAATGACTCGGAAACTAAAAATGAATTCTTTTGTTAAAAAATTAGTTTTTAAAAATATTTTTAAAAAATTACATGGCAGTCGGTCGCGTGTTTAATTGCTCGTCCACATTTTGGTTGTTTACGGGGTGAGATCGAGCAGTGTAATCTATAAAGTGCTTTCAAAGTGACTAATTGTCACTAATGTTCTCGTTTCTAGTAATTTGTGAGTGTTACAACTATTACCGCAATCAATTTTAAACAAAAAACTGTTGTCGTTCAAACTGACAATTTTCTCAAGGTCGTTGTTTCAGGTTTACAGTGTGTTAGTTTGGCCATCTCTGTGCCACGTTAGTTACTCGATACAATGACTCTCGAAATCTCTGAGGATAAATTTGAACTTTTAAGGCAAAAACGAACAAAATTGACCATCTTACGCTGGAAAATCAAGAGCGTAAAGTGGAGAAATAAAAACTGAGGTCAGTTATTACGGAACAAGACCGGAGAATCGAGGCAATGGGTAGAGCGTTAAGAAGCAACAACTTCATTATTGTCGGTGTTCTTGAGGAAGGCGACGTGGACCTGGTGCAGTCAATGTGTGGTATTTTTAAGCAGCATCTTAATATTGAAATACGCTCAGACCAGGTCGAATCTGTTAAACTAATTGGAGGAAAAATTCGGGACAAAGTCCGTCCTCTCCTAACTCAGCTATGTTCCTTTAAGGGTAAGAAAATGATCTTATCGCAGCTGAAACAATTACGCGCCACTGGGATCAGAATTGCGGAGGACTATACTAAAAAACTCTAAACTGAAAGGAATACTCTGCTTCCATACCTTAAAGAGGTGAGAAATAATTGTGACCTGAAAGCTTCCTTAAGCTATAATATAATATATGTGGATGGCAAAAAATTCGAGTCCAAAGATCTGTCAGCGTTGGAGTCTGTAATACAGAATGCCAAATTTTCTGGGAATAGGGCGGAACCATTTGAAAATGAAAAAATGGGGGAAGCAAGCGGCATACAGGGAAAGGTGAAGCGCAAGGCCTCGGAATCCCCACTAGTCATTTTCAAACAGAAGGCGGGATATCTTACGAAAAGGAATATTCACAATCGGCTATTATCAACCAGAGAGACGAAGAAGAAAAATATAAATGGTTAAATGAGCGAAATACATCAGGACGAGTCAACAATACTACAAACTTCTTCTTCTGGATCTGTCATGGTTATGTAAGATTTTTAAACTCCTGTATTAATTACGATAATTTTGATATTATAGGAATCGTCGAAATTTCTTCTCTAACGCTTTGAAAGACAAATCAAAAGGGAGAGCCAGTGGAGGCCTAGCCCTTTTGGTAAATAAACTTTATTATGATAGTGAGCTCACACTGATAGAAATGAATAAGTGGTACAACAATATTTATGATTAAATTACCTCTATTTTATTGCTGGTATAGATACAGCCATACAGTATGTCTGTTTTGGCCATCCGATTCTTGTTGCTTACGAAAGTAGACGCGCAGGCGCGATCAAGATGCGCCTGTTGTAAACTAAACAAAGCGAGTCGGGTAAATCAGTCATACAATGGGTATTGCTAAACGACAACATTTCAGAGATAGTTCCCTCAAGCAAATGTTTAATAGAATTACACATTTCATACAATAGCAACACAAATATTACATTTTTGTACCACAAATATAAGTAACTTGTATTGACCATATTTCAGTAAGTGCATTCCCTACTCTTTATCATTGAAGTACACGTATTATATTATAAATATACTCGTAATTTTTCAACCAACGATTATATGGTTAAATCAACATTATTATTTTTATCAGTGCATAGATAAATCAGAGTACTGGATTTTGTTTCGAATTTATAGCGCATATAAAATTAACTTTATTGTAGGAATCTGCTATTTTAACCCGTCGGTAGTTACATAAGGAATCCTACAACTTTTCGAGGAAACATTATGCGCTCTGTCAGAGAAATACAGCGATTTTAACTGTATTGTGGGGGGATTGAACCAGGGTCCACCTGATATGTTTTCTCACACAAATGTTTCAATGTACCGGGAGAGTCACGATGTTGCGCACAACAGGAGTGGGCTGGGATTGGTAGAACTGATGGAGGTGAATGAGTTTGATCTTTTAAATGGTAGATCGCGGAGTGAAAATCTAGCCCACTTTACGTTTGTTAATGCAGGGGGTAAAAGTGTCAATAACTTAGTTCGGTGCAATGCTGAGGCATTAGGTATACTTTACGACTTGAAGGTGGATTAATCCACACTTACCTCGGATCATTTCCCGGTCTTGGCCTCTTCTTGTTGCTCTCCCACCTCAGCTGGTGACTTAAGTGCGCTGAATGCAAACAAATATAAAAGCTTGACGTTTCTGAGCTTGACGTTTCAAAGCCTTCAGGAATATCGAGGGCGCGAGTTCTCATGCTCCCAAGCTACGATGTGATCGCCGTGTCAAGGGCTGAATGGTATTAGGGTTAAGAAATCCTTCAAGATTCCGGCCTGCCCCCCTCAGTAGTGGCGGACAGGCCGGGGTCTTAAAGGCGGTGCCTTAACGGGGACTTTGGGACACCAGGTCGAATCCCATAGTATGTAGACCCGCCCCCTGCAAGCGCGGCTCTGCAGAGGGTGTTTCCAATTTCCCTAGATTCTCGTGGGACAATTGAATGCAACACGAAAAACAAAACAAAAACAATGAGGGGCCCGTTCAGGGACCCTCTTCTAACCCACTGCCAATGGTGAAAGGCTCCTCAGGGGGCAGTCCACCACGAGCAGTGCGAACTTCTGGAGCCCTTGCGCCTCTAGATTATCGACCCAATCTAGGGGCCCTGAATTAGCCTTTTAATGGCAGGGTGTGGCTCCATATATAAGGGGCCACGAGAAAAAGCGCCAAGGGCATTAACAGCCGTCAAGGGTATGGATGGGATCTTGGTGCCTAAACTCTGCTCTAGAGATCTCACCGTTATTAAAGTGAGACTCAGGGGCAGTAGTGGAGAAAGGCTAGAGGTGCTTATAGCCTCGACTTATTTTCCTGGCGATGCCAAGGGGCCCCCGCCTCCCAGAGAGGTGGAGGCTCTAATTCTGCACTTTAAGAGAACAAAATTCCTCTGGTGTTGGGCTGTGATGCAAACTCTCACCACACGGTGTGCGAAAGCACAAGCATCAATGACAGGGGGAGAGATTTAATTAAATACATAGCAGACACAGAGCTCGAGATTCTGAATCGGGGTGATACTCCCACATTCCAGACTAAAAAAAAGAGTGAGTTTCTCGATTTGACTTTATGCTCGGGTGTAGTGAGGAGCAGGGAAGTTGATTGGAGAGTCTCTGACGAGGAATCTCTCTCGGACCACAAATATATCATGTTTCGATTAAACCTAGAAAAAACCAGTGCTGTCCGAGCACGCCACGGATTCATATGAGAACAATTGCCCTACAAGCACAATTAATTCTAGGAAGGGAGCAGAATGATAGACTGCTCACCTGGAAAAACTCCGTAAAAAGACAATAATGTTGTGCAATAGGGCAAATAAAACTAAATTACTTTCGGACTGGGACAGCTATATGACGGCCCAGTGTGAATACAATAAAAATATAAGAAAGTATAAGCAAGAGTTGGAGAGGGCCGACTGGAATTTCGCCGCTAAGGTTGCTGATTACAAAAAGGTGGAATGGGCCGTAGGTCCCTTCTGTCCTTTTAAGTCACCAGGGGCGGATGACATTTATCCAGCGCTTTTACAAAAACGCATGGATTTAGTCGTTTCTGATCTGACGAAATTATTCCCGACCAATCAGCCTAACGTCTTTTATCCTGAAGACGTTGGAGAAGCTGGTCGAGAGATACATCAGGGATGAGGTGCTCTTGCCCTTCTTGGATATAGAGGGTGCTTTCAGCAATACTCCTCCAGAAGTCATCTGTCGAGAGGCTTTGAAATGTGGCGTGCCGGTCCAGCTTGTATGCTGGATAGGAAGCATGCTACGCCGGAGAAGACTCGAAACCAGATGGAGTGAGGGCTAAATAAAGAGGGGTACTATACTCAGGGATATGCGGATGACTTTGTAATCCTAGTCAGGGGGGCTCATCTGGAATCACTGATGGGTCTTATGAGGTCGGCGCTGCGCATCATAGAGCCTGGTCATTCTCACGAAAAATTATAAAGTTCCAAAAGTTGACGCTTCTGTATTTTGCGGTGGGGAGCTGACGTTTTCAGATTCGGTTAGATATCTGGGAGTAATCCTAGATAGAAAGCTGAACTGGGCAAAGCACCTGGAGACCCAATGCAGGAAGTATGTCATGACTTTTTGGTTATGCAGGAGAGCTTTGGGTTGACCTGGGGTTTTGGTCCTAAAATGCTTACATGGCTCTACTCTGCTGTCCTAAAACCCAGGCACCTACATGCGGTCGTGGTCTGGTGGCCACGGGCGAAACTTAAACAATGCAGGACAGGCAGCGAAGATTACAAGCGCTAGCATTTAGGGGTTTGACGGGAGCAATGAGGACTACACCCACAGCCGGCGATAGGATTCAAGCTCTGTGAAGAACCCTTACATGTTGCGATAACTGCTGGAGCGGCACATGCTATGGGCCGTCTGGCAAGAGCAAATAGATGGACTCAGGGGACTAGAACCACTAGGCTCCCGACTGACATCAGCGCACTGCCGATTCTAGAGATGAGGCAAGATAAAATAACAAAACGATCCAACTTAACGTAAGCTTTCCGTGTCTGCATTCCAAGCAGGGATGTGTGGAAAGCAAATGGCAACCCGCTCCTCCAAAGGGAAATCTGGTATACAGATGGCTCCAGGGGAGAGGGTGGGTCAGGAGCAGGAATTTATGACAGCAAGTGAGGGAAAGGGATAGGTATCCTACTTGGTCGACATGCTACTGTATTTCAGGCGGAGGTCTTGGCCGTCCTTCGCTGTGCTGAAACACCAATTGAAGAAAACGCTGCTGGGCGACAGATTATGATCTGTTCAGACAGTCAAGCGACACTAACTGCAATAGGGAAAGCAGAGATAACATCAGAACTGGTTTCGGAATGCAAAAAGGCATTAAACCAACTAGCAGAAAGAAACAATGGGGCCCTCATATTTGTCCCTGGCCACACAGGGATCAAGGGCACCGAACAGGCGGTCCAGATGGCGAAACGCGGCGCAGCAAGTCAATACATAGGATCAGGACCGGTACTGGGAATAGCTTCTTGCTGTGTCGGTATGGCCAACAAAAGCTGGATCCAAACAAAACACCGGGAATATTGGGAACAAATCCAGGGTTGCCATCTGGCGAAATCCATCCTGGGTTATACCTATAGAATGGGCAGAGCCAGGAAAATCCTGGGTTTACTCAAGAAAGATATAAGGACAGTGGTACGGATCCCACTGGGCACAACCACTTGAACTATGATATGCACAAAATGCACGACAGAGTGCAGGAGATGCGGCAGGGATGACGAAACATCCCTGCATGTATTATGCCAGTGGCCGGCATTGGCTAGGCTCGGGCAACAGACCCTCGGGGCCCATTTTATGGGACCAGACGAAATTGCAACGCGATCAGTAGTCGACATACTAGGCTTCGTCAAGAGGTCTGAGGTCGACTGCTGAGAGTGGATAGGTAAGGGTGTGGCACAATAGGCTTTATAGCTTGAGCGCCAGGGGAGCGCTCCATGGGTACCCCGCCAGTTTTAAAACTAACTAACTAACTAAGGCAAGAGTGTCCGCTAGCCTGACGCTTTTTG
>CAKNWT010251179.1:0-10593 GCA_932066315.1 Andricus coriarius | reverse complement strand
CCGCAGGGTCTCACTGGGAGCAACTGCCGTCTAAAAATGACACCGGCCCCCAGTAGGACCGCGGTAAATCACACTCATGGCCACGTCTCACAACCGTGAGATGGGTGGTCACAGGACATGACGAAATCACAACGACAGGCCGCCGAAACCTTCGTGTGTTTTGAGGACACGAAGCGACCCAAGATGACAGTCTTATGCATCCATTTCGCAAGTGCCTTGGCATATTTTTAGCACGCGGGTATGGCTTTAAGGTTACGAACCACTGATAGTTTCGCACCTCCGAGAGAACCTATCACAAGAACAACTACTTGTACCGAATATTTAGGGTACAGTCTTTGCAGCTGGAGAACAATGTCAGGCCTCGAGTGTGCAACGGAGAATGCTGTCCGAACATCGTAGTTCCAGAAAATTTGGCACTTCTCGTTTTGGACAATTGACTATATCTCCCTCGGAGCGTTCAGCAGGTCAGGGTCGCGGCCAGCACCGTAAGAGATACAAAGATAGTAACAAATCACTTTCAGGGCCGCATTATGTCTGTAGATGTACATCGTTCCTGCGTGCGTGGGAGACCCCGATAGTATGTGTTCCAGGTACTCAGCGTGTGCGCGACACGCTCTGCACCTATCGCTGGGAACTTCTTGACATAAAATACGGTCACGGTGTGCTAAGGTGGAAATGACTCCGTCCTGGCATGCGAAAATAAAACCATCTGTACATGAATTAAGCCCTGATGATCTGAGGAAAGCAAAAGTTTGCTCCTTTGACAAGGACTGTTTTTCTACATTTCTGTGAAAATTTCCGTGCATTTTTTTGTCGAGCAGCTCTTGATGGAATTTTTGAACTTCTGCTTTCTTCACTTCGGCTTTCAGAAGTGAAGCATCTAGATGGAGTAATGCACTTTCCTCACTTCTGATGTTAAAATTCAGGCCAAGGATCTCGGCCGCTTCCTCCGCGGCTTTTAAAGGAACACTCCTTTGCCAATCATCTCATGGTTCCTGACCATTTTTAGGAGAGGTTCTCTGTCTTTGGCTGCGATATAAGCTGTATTCAGAACCATTCGGTTATGAAGACACTGAAAATTCAGAAGTCCGCGTCCGCCTTGACGGCGTGAAATGTATAATCGCGGAACTGACGAATTTACATGCAAGCTTTTATGCATATGCATGATCTTACGTGTGGGTAAATCAAGGGCCTTAAGTTCGTTCTTCTTCCATTCAACCACCCCAAATGAGTAGAGTAGAACCGCGACGGCAAGCATGTTATTCGCAGATATCTTGTTCAACACCGACAGATTGGAAGACCAAATCTTTCGAAGAAGATGCTTGTATCTGCTTCAGAGTTACTCCTTTACTGATGTTACGTCCTGAATACGACTTTGAGGCACTCCCAGGTATGTATACGTCTCTCCAGTGTTAACATGTCTAATAACACTTATATCCACAAGCTCAGGGTCCTTGGGAACGCCAATAATCTTTTCATTCTTCAGATGAATTTTGACAGATTTATGCAATCCAAAGTCCATCCCAATCTCTCCTGTGTACTCCTTGACGATATTTATGGCAGTTTGAAGTTTGCCTTTACCAGAAGCATAGCGCTTCAGGTCATCCATATAAAATACATGAGTGACCTTATGCTCGCACTGGTTAGTGTCGGAATGGACAGATGGGACTACTGTTCGATCTACCTAGAAGGGAAAATTGCGTGAGACTCAAAGGGGCGGTTGCAAATTGTCGAGCCAGGTAGCTTGATTTCCTAACGTTGATTTTGGCACCTACGAGACAGAATCGTCGTGAGCGTTTCAGGGACTGAAGAGTCTCGCTATTTTTCAAAGAATTCGATTTGCATTGTAATTAATGTGGGTCCGAAAGTTTAACTTGGATCTTTATTCCAAGTATATATTATTTCCAGCCCTAAGTACGTAGATATCGATACATATATGCATATGGAATGTATAACTTTATACAAAATCAAGCATCTTAGTTTTCATTTTAGTTGACCGAACACGTGACAATGTTATGACGTCCCCACGTACTCGGACATGCTTGCCAGTACCGCAGTCGAGTCGATCAGCGGAGAGTGTATAGTGAGGAGCGAGATAAACTTAAATGTCATATGAGCATGGAAAAGGAAGGAAAAGAGAGTAGAGTGGGCGAGGCATCGTACACTGAAAAAAGTTTTCAAGTCAAATATGAGTGCCTAAGTCTACACGGTTTAGTATTATGGCTTTGGCGTCGGTTTCAAAGTACAACGCATGAACGATATTAGTGAGAGTTACGTCGAATCATTATGCTGGTGGCAACACCGCGTATAGAAACGACGCGCACGTTCTTTTCTTGTGCGCGACCCAAACCTAGCATCGCTCGCAGCGCGGTTCTGAGTGATTTGCATGAAGATTGATTATGCGATGTCACGGCGGACGAGAGTGCGGGCGCACTCTATTGGCGAATGTTTGCAAACGCACGTCGATGTATACTAATGCGTTATATCGTTTCTCTCAATCCTACGATAAGCACGTCGAATTTTAAAACAAAAACTTATACTTTCAGGTGCCATCACTACAATTAGTTATGCGTTTTTTATTACGCACTATATTCTACGTGGAAAACTTTTTTGAATGTATACAGCCTGATTATGTGCGGGAAAAGACGGCGACATACATGGCCTGTGTAAGACGGCGATTGAGCATGGTGTTTGCAATGCATATATATGTGTGCATGCACGCCTTGGTCTTTCATTAGCGACTCGTTGTTGCTCCCTTCCTTCGCTTTTTCATACTTGATTCTCGAGGTCAGCTCGCAGGATAGTTCCTCGGGAGCTTGGAATGCTGCGCCAGCATGATAACAAAAGCTCTCAGGTTACGAGCGATACAGAGTGTTCCTTTCATGCACCGCGTTTCAATTAATGTGGCATGAAATAATATTTGATGCCACATTAATTTACGAGGGTAGGAAATTTGTTATGCAACCATCTGAATTGGTTCGCCACACGCATCATTTTTGTTTGAATCGTCGAAACTAAAATTACGCATTTTCAAAATTACATTTTTAGAAAACCAACAAAAGATTTAAACAAATTAAGAGACAAAAGTTGTTCATTCAAAAGAGATATACAAATTTGTTATAAATAATGTTTTGACAGGATGCGTAGTTTTTGTTTTGATCGTAAAAAAAAACTTTGAATTACAAGTTTTGGAAAAACGGCACAAGATAGGAAAAAAATGAAAAGATGAAAGTTGTTCACAAAAATAAGATCTACAAATTTGTTAGCAATTATTTATTGATAATAATCGTAGTTTTGGTTTTAATCCTGCAAAATTGCATTCAAATTAAACCAAATAAAATTTTGGAAGAAAGACACACGATATAATAAAATGTTAAATAAAAAAATGTTTTGCCTGTATGCAAAAATTCTATGAAAGAGTTATCAACATGGAAAACATGAAAAATTAAATAAAAGGAAAAGGAAGGTTTAATATTTTTAACTCTATTGAAACAATAATAAGGCCCTATTGAGAAATTGGTAACGCGACCTAGTCTCCTTCAATTTTTAAAATATTGCCTTCTGATTATTTAAACAAAGTTAAACAAATGAGAATTTTTTTAAATCTTTCAATTACAATGGATGAATAGAGGATCAATATGGTTCAAAATATTAATCAATTATACTTATTCAGGATCCTTCATATGCTAATTTTCAACAGAGTTCTGCTTTCGATTTTCACCATTCTTTTTGGTTGAATATTTGATCTATTTTCCATAGAAAATTGCAATTATGTAGCAAACTTTGTACAAATTATTTTCCTTGTATAACGATGAACTTGAGTTTCTTGAAGTATCAAATACTTGAAATAACTTGGAGACAAAAATTATTCATGCAACCAAAGACTTAATTTTATTTTATTACTTACATTAACATTCCTGTTAGAAATTTGCATATAAAAAATCTATTACCATATTGTCTACTCCTTACCGTCTGCAGCCGGATTTTTGTTAGAGGCGCTCGCATTTGCTTGGAAGTTTACCCAAGGGAGAGGAAAACTGCAGAAAACCTTCCCCGAGCGCAGCTGGTTACCGAAATTTAGTTCCTTTTGAGCACCCTCTTAACTTGACGATTGTTTAACGCCTAGCAAGGTCTAACATTCGACACGCTTCCCTCTGCCAGCATTATTTTCCTGCATGCATTTAGCCGAACGGAAAAGTCAGACTACAAAATGATAGTATTAAATAAAATTTCTCATTCATTTTCCAACATATTGCAAGAATATAGATTCTTACCAGGATATTGATAATAGTAATGATGCTGATATTAATGATGGCTCATGATTATCTAGAATACTTGCTAACCGAGTCGGGGGGTATCACTGCTGTGATATGTCAATAATATACGATTTGGCATAAAGGCAAACCCTGATGAAAAATTATTACAAAAAAGTACAAGAAACTAAAACCTTTTATACATAAGTATAAAAATAAATTCAATACGGCTAAGTCGACACTTTCTTTTCAATTCGCATATTTATTTATTTAACAAATTTGTTTCACAACTTATTAGGTATGGTTATATCAAGCATTTACTTGGTTACAAAATTTTATTGATGATTTTAAACTACGATGCTTTGTTTATCAATTAATAGAAAGAAAGCGAAGTGATGGAAAATCTGTCGATCGAAAAATCGTGGTGCTAAGCCGACAGCTCCCTGGGTCTAAGTCTACACTTAACTATAATGTTTGAAGAGAGAAAAGGACACATATTTTTAAATTAAGTTTTATGTAAAATTGAATTTCGACTGTCTATATCTCTGTCTGTATCCTGCAGGCACAATGACGAATTCAGCGTCGACATAACCTCATGCGGCAATTTTGCGTATTGATATCCGAAAAACATTGAAAATCATCGATGTTAGGTGCGAATCTTATAATTAAATAAAATAAAATGGTGGCACCTAACTTTCCACCTCATAGTCATATAAGCATGTATAAGTATATTCTTTTTAGATAATCATTAATATTAGAATAAAAAAAATGGTGACAGTGAAGACGCTAAGTTGTTTGAGGCGCTCACCGTCACACACACACACACACAAAAGCACATACATGAGACGCCAAGCTGTCTGAGGCGCTCGTATATACACGTACATGCACTACACTAATTCACAGGCAAAAACTCATAATCAGGAACGAAAGAATCCAATAAAAGAAGGGGAAAACAAAATATATTACCAGAAACTCACATTAATTCTTGGAAACAAAAATAGAAAGGGATGAAAAGGGATAATAGTATAAAGTAGAAATTTCAATTTAACTCAGGTACTCTGAATTAAAATTTCAAGTCGATGACATTCGCGATATCATTCATCTTTACAATCTAGCAACAATACGAATTATAACCATCAGAATTAATCGAGGTACCATGTCAGTTTTGTGAAAAAAGCCTTGTTTAAAAATTTGAATTGTACTCTCGATTAACAGAAATAACACTGGATAAAGACTGCAGAAAAATAATATGATTGAAATGCGAAAAGAGCAATAACCCTGCAACTCTGCAAATTCTATCAGTCTTTTATAAAAATAATTCGTAGTTGCGAACATGAGTTTATTAAACTTAAGAGTTGAATGAAATCGCTAATGATGGGTCATCGAATAATTGAAAACAGTGCGGCGGAAGAACACCGTTCGGGCGAGAGAATTGCAATTTGGCAAAATATGACCAAATGCTCGCTCGCATGTGTTCAACGGACAAAAGCAGTGCCTCTCCCACCCACTAAATCAGAGGTAACGACCATAATCGAAACACATTAGACAATCAATCTAAAACTTGAGCGCGTCGCGACAACAAGGAGTTTCTCTTTTCGCTTCGCGTACCAAGAGAGGGTTCCGTCGGTATTAATTTCGAATTGCTTTTGCATTTACCCTTTTCCGTCTTTCAATTCGGTTCTGACGTTAAATTAAAGGCATAAAAGCGAAAAAAAGTGGCCAGTTTACCGTACACGATATTAGTTTTACCCAACTCTTTTATTTACTGACATTCGTTCCTGGTTAGGATAAATCAAAACGGATAAATGAAAGAGTGCGTCAGTTTTTCGCAAGATTGGTTCTGACTAAAAGTAAATAAAAATCATTCTTTCTTTGCGTGGAAAGCCCACGAGTAAATTATTATCCCAATCTCGGTTGAAACACAATTCACTTATCCGGGGATAATAATTGAACGGTCGAAAAGTGAAGTGAACATAAAAAGAATTATAATATAGAACTGAATTCTGCCTCCCTTTAAAACGGGAGTAGTAATAAGGACAAGTGAACATCGATTTATTTGTATGCAGTAACTGGTAAAGTACCGTATCAAAATAACACACACAGAACACATGAGATACACACAACAATACATATATTACCATTATCATTTTATATATACCATATATAACCTGTTTTTCCATTATATACAATGACTGAATAAATGTGCCAATCTGTTAAACCATACAAGTTTATACACACTTTATTTTTACCCACTCAGCAAAAGGGCTAAGTAGCAAAATCAAAAGCAACTAATTATAAAAACCTTGAATTAATAAGGTAGAAGGAAGACCCATAATTTATCAATATCCTTGTAAGAGGGTATTATTAAATTGTGACAGTTCGATGAATTTGCGGTTTATTGAATAAACAATTAGTTTACTTAATAAATAAAAATTCCCGAACGTTACAATCGAAAAATCAAAATTCAACAACAAATTTATTGAAAATTCATACTACAGGTTTAAAAATTCAAATGTTTTGTAAAAAATGCATCTATTTTGTTGAAAATTCGCCTTTTTGAATGCACAATTAATATTCTTTTTTTTTAATTTATCTTTTTGGCTGTGGATTTAATGTTACATGCCCCCCCCCTTTTTTTGAAAGATTAAAAAATTATTATTAAAGATAATGATTTTCAATTTAACAAAAAAATGATTTAGTGGACGGCCACTCAAATCATGCCAAGGTGGATGTAACTCGAGTTCGTACAAATTCCTCGAGTCAGCGCTAAACACGCTAAGTGTCTGGGAATTCAAAACATAGAAATATGGTAACTGGTAACATTAAAAATCGAAACGATTTTTCTTAAATTCTTAAGAGACAATAATTATTATCCCTTAGTGTTACGAACGTTTTAGGGTGGGTAAAACTTCTACGTTGAAGGATTCCATTAATTGTTTTGACACATCGGGCATCGACCTGTCAACGCAGCATTTTCACCTGCCCGCGAAAGACTTGCAGGCGGCTGGAAACTGACAAGCGAACAATAAAATTATGACTAATAAAGTAAAGAGAGAGAAATATAAGAAATAGGTCAGTATCCCCGGATGGCACGTGTTTTCCGTTCTTTTCGCACTCGTCGGTTTGGGCAACAGGCACCCATCGTTCAATTAAGAGCACATGACAAGGTGAATAATGTGATGAGTCAGGTGATGCACCATAGAAGGCAGTATACGCAAATTCCTCTTGCGCCCCTTTTCCGTCCCTCCCTGAATTATGGATCTTTTAAGCCTGATAAACCTGTTAAAACCTTTTAAACCTTAGCTGCTGACACATGTCAACAAACCCACGTGCGTTGATCTGACCAAAACCTAAGAGCTGACATGTATTGGGAAAGAAGACATTCCCGCTACAACATTTCACAAACCGCAAAAGATTCCGATTGTGAAAATCTCTAAAATGAAATTCCTTAAGTTTCCTAATCCTTACTCCACATTATTCCTCACCAAAAATTATCTGTGGTGCATCAACGAGGCACATCACAGACAATTCAAATTTGCAGTTTATCGGGCAACGCGGAGTAGTTCGGACATCACATCTCGAGGAAACCTCTGCCTGTCTGAAGGTCGGAACGCGGATCGTTTAGTAGATTTCTGAAGTCTTTCGCGACGGTCGTAAAAATAAAGTCGAGATTATATAAATTTCCCTTCCGACGAAAAAAAGGATAAAATCATTTACCCTTTTGTCAATTATTAGTGAGGTACGCAATCGCAGCTGCCTAACTAATTTATTGGTTTATTGGGAGTGATTCTATTCAGTCCGAAAAGGTGCTATAGTGGACGGAGAGTGCCAAGCGCCAAGGACTACAACCTTAATTTGTCAAAACAGGCCTGGCACGCATTGTACTTGCCAGATCAGTTTTCACTTAATGAAACAAGCTATACCGGAGTACGAGCGGACGAAGTGTGCCGGTTACTCGGGTTGAACTACTTGTGAAAATAAAAATTATTTTGACATTAAAAAATAAAATTTTAAGTGGCTGCTTTGCGGTAGTGGAAAACAGAGAGACCGTTATTTTTTTTCTCTCTCTATCTCTCTGTCTCTCCTGACCTGCAACAGCCGTAGAAATGAAAAAAGTTCCAGAAGGGTGAGCGAAAATTATTTCTGTATCGTTCCAAGCCATTTTTGCATTTTTCTAACCGAATAGGTGAGATTTTTGTTTTGACATTTAGTATCATGTTATAACTAATAACAGGGTTTTCTCATTAAAGTAAAGTAAATCAAATATTAATTGATTCATTTTGTTTTTGCATCCCTTTCCTGACACTATGAGTAACTGCTGAGAAATTCATTTCGTTAGTAAATAGTAGTAACGTATAAAATAACAACGACCGTATATAGGGACAGAGGGACGACGACACCCATACAATTTAAACCAGCTTTCATTAAAAATAATTATTGAAAGCTGGGCAGCTTGGAAGCCTCCAAAATATGAACGAATAAGATTAATTATTTCATTTTATTATGGTATGTAACACTTAGTAACCTTGTTACTAATTCATCTATTTTCAGTCTAAAACCTTAGTCAATTCATACACAAGGCGCATATATTTATTTTCACTCTTTATCCTACCCTACTATACCCTGCTGTTCTACCCTTAACGCACCGGAGAAGAATATAGTGCATATCTTCTGACCTAATGCACCGAATTTAATGAAACAAAAAAATACTTATGCAATATGGGACATTCCGATACTGTGAAAAGGGTAACACATAATAACTTCCAAATTTGGAAGGAAAAGTGCGATCTTGCAATAATGACCTGAAATAAATAAAAATAAAACATTGTACGACCAAATCATTTTATCAGGAATAATTGAAAAATGAAATTAAAAGCTGCCCCAGCGGAATTCCATATTACTCAAACTTTAAGCAAGTCTTACAGGCTAAGACATAAAAATCCGTGTTGCAATTCACTTATTTGATTGAATTGCGAAACCTGCTGCAATAGCAAAAGTCCAGTGACCTATTTTCCACTCTTTCCCATCATTCAATTTCACCCCCAAATAAAAGAATGTGCTTCCTACGGAAATTCCCCACTAAAAAATGTTTAGCAGCGCATCGACGAGGAGCCATCGATTAAAAATGGTCAAGGCAGATCGGCGAGCTTCTTCAAGCGAGAAATAAGTCTCGGAAAGGATTTCTACCTAGAGACCCGGCAACGCCCGTCTCGGTTAAAAATTACACGGTTCTTTCACGTTTCCCCTTTCGGTTTTGCTCCCCGGAATTGATATAGTAAGTCCGGTGTAGGCAGATGTCATTAGAGGGGTAGATGTGTAAAAGGCTAGTAGCTTCTCCTGACTGGGGCGCGTTTCGACTCCGATAAATGTAAAGGGACGTAAAAACGATTTGAATTTTCATTTCAACGAAGTATAAATCGAACTTTCCAAATTTCAAGCGAAAGCCGCTTCAGGTCAAATTAGACGGCGCCGCGAAAACACAAACCAACAGAGAACCGATAAAGAATGAGAATCCCATTCAAAAGGGTTGTATTTGGGTTTAAAAAGAAAGACGAAAGGGAATAAAGAAGTAGAAAAGGGTACTGCTTTAATCCTGGTTAAAAGGGGCCATTAGAATCTTTTCTTCGCAAAAATAAATAAAATAAGCGAATAGGTGGAAATGTAGGTGCTCGTTTCGCAAACGTGAGTTACACAGTGTGTGCTTGCGAGTTGTCCTTTTAAGAACTAGAGTTGCCCAGTGTAAGGACAACGAAACAAGTGTAAAAGAAGTCCGGACTGCCTTCCCTCATTTCGGTAATTTTAAAAATTGAAGTGTACTACGGCAGGGGGTGAGTACAAAAGTTGTATAGTACCAATTTTATTTTCATCTCTGTTTGAAATGAAAAGAATTGAGTTTATTTTTATCTTTTAGGTCGAAAATATTTTTAATACTAATTTCAATCATTATAAATAACAAATATAAGGTAAATGAAGAAGGGATTTCCACTGATAAAACCACAGGTTATACCCCCTTGGATGAGGGGAATTGAATACACGATCGCCCACAAAATAAGAGTTCACGAAACAGGAATTCTGAGTAAAAAAATAACATCTTAAAGATTCTAAACAAGATGGCAGTTTGACGCCTCCGCAATTCTAACCAATGAAAAAACAGAAAAATTATTAACTAGGTTGAGTTATAACAAACTGATAATGGCAGCGGTGGAGATAGTATTCAATGTGCTATAACCACCGGCTTCGCTACAAGTGACAACCTGTTACTAGCCAACAAGTTTCTTTGTCTCTGTTGACATATTGATCAAGAGTCAAGTAATAATAACTACAGCCGTTTGGCCGAGAT
>CAKNWT010251177.1:0-14069 GCA_932066315.1 Andricus coriarius | reverse complement strand
TAAAAACTGTTAAAGCTGCTGGTGTATATATTATTTTTTATTTCTCAACAAGATATCAATATGTTTTTTACGTATATAATTATCGATAAAAAAAATTGAAATCGACTGTCTCAAGAATTGTGTTTTACACGCGGATCACTTTAAAATTTGTTTTGATTGAAGTTTGGCTGCCTATTTGACATTCTGCGATTTCTTCTGAGGTCAATACTTCAACCGTGCCGCTGTGCATGTTTATTTTTGCCCGTTTTCCAAACCGATTAACAGGTGTATAAATTCCACGAAGACCTATGTGTCTGTTAACTGATCTTTCCAATATTGCGCAGACGTCACCATTGGACGCTGATAATACAATTTGTTCTCCCGATGGCATGGGCTTAAGAGTATTGTATGAACCTTTCATTTTAATTGGTTTATCGCTAGGAAAAACGTATCTTCTAAGTTCGAACTTTCGGTTGGGATTCTTGTCGGGAATAAGTCTAATAAATTCAAGTTCTTCACATTTAAATCCAAGTATGCGACGAAAAGTTTGACTGGGAGAAGAATACCCGGACCTGGCCCAAAGTGGATGCTTGATAGGTGAAGGAGACTTAGCAGAAGAATCAGGTATGGCAAGAGAAAGAGTCGTATCTGGAGAATATCTGCCAGGAGAAGAAAAAGAAGGTCCACAAGGAGGCACATCAGGGTCAGGGTCACCATCAAAGAAACACTTGGACTGTGAACTTAATTCTGCAACAAGAAATATAGGATTACATTTTTAATTAAGTACACTGTCGTATGTGGGTTTATCATCAAATGTTGTTCAGATTAGAGGTCGTATTCTATAACCTCCTACATTTTGTCTCGCCAAACGACTTGATCCCTAGCGTGTATAGCACGTGTGATTATTTTCAAATTGAAATTTGTTTTTCGTTTTTAGTTAAAGGCAGCTGAAATACGGTTTGATGAATGTGGTAGGGGTAATTATTTTGAGTTGTTGATGAGAACTGTGGTGATCTGAATATCTACCAAAGTCTTACAAGGTAGGCTGGTGATTATTTTTAATTAAAAAATTTCCTTGGGTTTTTAGATAAATTAACTGAGATGGGGTTCTTTAAATTTGTTTAACTAAAAGTGCTAGGGGTGGTTTTTGAGATATCGACTATATGTCGAAGTGCAAAGTTGGTGCGTGCAGATTAAATCGCAAAATTTCTGGTTTCTCTGAAGCTTACAACAAATTTACTTGAAATGATGGATATTTTATATTCTTATATTCACCAATAGAATGGAGGATCATAGCCCAGTATAAGATCAGAACACAGACAATCTTCATCTTTTATAATTAATTAAACAACTGAATAATGTATTACTGAAGACTTTTAATTATAATGTAACTAATGAATATTCGACTGTTCTAGTAGCTTATTTAATCAATACCATAGTAGTTATCTCTGAAAATGTAAGGCGGACAGATCTTCCTTTTAAGATATTTACATTTGATAACAGTTATAATAATATAGCATTTATTGTCACCAAGTAATAAGTACGAGTGTTTGATGTCCACAAAAAAATGAAAACAATTTTTGAAAAAATTAATTTTTTCGAGCCATTGCGAATTGAAATTTTTTAATTAAAAAAAGGCGTGTTTAAATATTTAGCAGTATTTGGATATTCAAAATAAGCAATTATAACTCAAATATTTAAAACTAAACAATTTGAAAGTGAATTGTTTCAAATACAAACCCTTGAATCGTTAAACTTTCAGTGTGAAAAGTTTAACCTTTTAAGGTAAGAATTTTAATTGTTTCATTATGTTGAATTTTGAAATTGCAAGTGAAATTTTTGAATTTTAATTTATAAATAAAAATTAAACAATTATTGATTGCAAACGACTTTAAATTAAAAACAATTAGACTCTAATTTAAAAAGTGTTTGATTGGGTGGGCCTTATATTTTCGGGGTCGCTGAATTTGAATCCTTCGTCCGTTTGGTCTCATCAGGTAAGGGTCAAGGTCAGTTCAAGGTCAAACTAACAAAATTCATCGCCAATCAATTAAGTCAGGGTACCTAAAGGTTTTCGGGGTCGCTGAATTCAAATCCGTTGTCCTTTTGGTCCCATCAGGTGAGGGTCAAGGTCAGTTCAAGGTCAGACTAACCAAATTCATCGCCAACCAATTAAGTCAGGGTACCTAAAGGTGTTTGGGGTCGCTGAATTCGAATCCGTTGTCAAGGTCGGTTCAAGGTCAAGATTAGAAAATTCATCGCTAACTAATTAAGTCACGGCACCTACAGGTTTTCGGGGACGCTAAATTCAAATCCGTTGTCCTTTTATTCATATCAGGTCAGGGTCTAGGTCAATTAAAGGTCAAACCTACAAAATTAATCGCTAACCAGATAAATCGGGGTACCTATAGGTTTTCGGGGTCGCTGAACTCGAATCCGTTATCTGTTTGGTCCCATCCGGTCAGGGTCAAGGTCAATTAAAGGTGAAACCTACAAAATTCATCGCTAACTAATTAAGTCAGTGTACCTATAGGTTCTCGGGGTCCCTGAATTCAAATCCGTTATCCGTTTGGTCTCATCAGGTCAGGGTCAAGGTCAATTGAAGGTCAAACCAAACGGACAACGATTTTGAATTCAGCGACCCCGAAAATAGAAGACTCACCTAGTCTGACCCGTGTTGCAAGCGTTTAGATTTTGTGGTCCTGTGTTATTACTGATCAGTTCCAGATGATTCACAAAAAAGATATTGTTAATTCACCAATTTTTTCTCATACCCGCCACATTGTAACTAGCTCAGTAATTCCTCAAGTACAAATTTTTTCCGTGTAGCTTTAACGAATCACGGAAGTTATTTTGTTTTTCATGAAAGTGACTCTTATCAAATGTAAATATCTCAGAAGGACAAGATCCAAGTCTCTAATTACCTATGAGATGACAACTATAGCATTTATGCATTGTAAAATTCAACATACCACCAAAATAATAATTTTTTCTAATCAGAAAACATGAAGACTTTTCATACCTTCGTTTTATCTTTGGCGGTTACCCTCAGTTTTATTGGTAAGTATAATATATAATATATCTATAATTTTAATCAGACCGGCAATCTGAAAGACCTGGGTTCTGATGCCAGCGGAGCTTGAGAGCCATTTTTTCACAATTTAGAAATAAGAATCAATATTACAAAAGAAATATTGAGTTTTTACTATTAGACAAAACAATTAAGATCAAATTGCCTTAATCAAAATGTTGACCTTTCAACATAAAAGATGAATTTTAAACCAAGAAGATCAATTTTCTTTCAAGAAGGACGGGTTTTCAATAAAATCATGAAGTTTTAACTAAAAAAAGGAATTCTTTGTCGAAACAATTAATTTTGAACGAAGAAAACGAATTTTCAACAAAATGATTCAAGTTTCAACTCATGAGATAAATTTTGAATCAGAAAGCATAATTTTCCACCAAAAAAGACGAGTAATCAACAAAGAAATTTGTTTTTAATTAAAGTGATGAACCCCTAACCAAATGAATTAATTTTTCACCAAGTAGTTGAATTTTCTACCAAAAAGATGATTTTTTGACCAACAAATATCCATTTTCAATCAAAATTGTGAACTTCCTACCAAGAAAGATTAATTTCTAACAAAATAAATTAATTTTCAACCAAATAGTTGAATTTTTAACAAAAAAATAAGAATGGAACTACTTTGTTAAATTCCTGTTCAACTATTTAGTGCAAGATTTAAAAAATTTAACTATTTTTCTGAAAGTGAGCTTTTCTTGGCAGTAAATAAATTATTTGAACTAAAAATGTATTTTTGACTGAAAAATTCGTCTTTATCCGGAGAAAATTAATCTACTTTGTTGAAAATTCATCCATTTTGTTACTAATTCGGATTTTTTATTTCAATTTAATATTTTGTGATCACAAATCAACATTTTTTGTTTAAAAATTAAACTACTTGGTTACAATTTGAACTACTTTTATAAAAATGTATTTTTTTGCTAAAAAATTTAACTATTTTTGTGAAAATTAGTTTTTATTTCTAGTTAATAAATTTATTGAATGAAAAATGTCTTTTAATTTCAAAATTAAACTAATTAGATAAAATTTAGTGTATTTCGTTCAAAACCTAACAGTTTGTAATTTTTAAATTATCATCTTTCTTAATTAAAAATTCGACTACTTGGTTAAAAGTTGAACTATATGGTTAAACTTTTTTTTTGCTTCAAAGTTTAACTTTTTTCTTAAAATTAGTTGTTTTCATAGTGAATAAATTTCTTTAACTAAAAATGTTTTTTTTTTTACTTAAAAATTTAACTAGTCGGTCAAAAATTGATATATTTAGTTGAAAATTTGTTTTTTTCATTTGAAAATTAATTTACTTGCTTAATAATTCATCTATTTTGTTAAACGTTCACCTTTTTTGGTGAATTTAACAGTTTTCTATTCAATATTAACATTTGTAAAAATTTATTTTATTGGTTATTTTTTGGTTAAAAAATTAAATTAAATGATTATAAATTCAAAAAATTTAAACCATTTTATTTTGGTTGAAAATGGATCTTGTTTTTTGTGGAAAATTCAACTATTTGGTGTAAAACTCCCGTTCATATATTTTGCTGAAAATTGGTCTTTTTTAATTGAATTTATCAGTTTTCTGCTAAAAATTACCATCTTTATTGACTGAAAATTAAACTAAAAACTTGAAATACTTTGTTGAAAATTATTTCTTTTTTCTTGAAAATATAACTGTTTTTCTGAATTTTGTTGTTGTGGAAAATAAATTTTTGTATCTGAGAATGTCTTTTTCACTTGAAAGTTCCACTATTTGAATGAAAATGTATGTATTGAGTTGAAAATTTTTCTTTATCAGCTATTTTGTTGAAGATTCATTTTTCTCTGGGTGAAAACAGTAATTTTTCAAGATGTACGTATTTATCGAAATCACACTTCAAAATTACACTATCAAATTTAACTTCCTTCTTAAAAATGCTATGTTTGATTCTAAGCAAAATTAATATTTAAAAAACAATCAAAACCTGGAAACCAGCAACGAAAATATTGTGCCACAAATAGTTGCAAATAGTTGAGTTCCATTTTAGAAAAATCTACTTTTTAAACAAAATTGTATGCATTGAAATGTTTATTTATTAATTTTACATGTAAAATTATGTAAACGTAACGTTCTTAAAACTTGTTTTTCAAACAAAGTTCGATTTTGTTTTGAATTTTCAACTCTTGACGGTGGAATTGTTAATATTCTTTAATTATTAACATTTGAGTTTTTGGCGATTAAACAGTAAAGGAAGCAACGAATTTCGGATTAAAAACAATTGTTAAAAATGTTAAATTCACATTTAATGTTTCTTATTGCAGAATGGAGTTCACAATTTGAATGTTTACCTAATGGAGACGCTATTCCTGGTGTTCCTCGTTGCAAACCTTCTTATTTTCCTGAACTAAATATACCCGAAGGGACTTTTCCTCCTGCCAGACTACATTCTCCAGAAAGGGCTCTTCCTCTTGCCAGACGTCATTCTCCAGATAGGAATATTCCTCTTGCCAGACGTCATTCTCCAAAAAGGACTATTCCTCTTGCCAGACATTATTCTCCAGAAAGGACTATTCCTCTTGCCAGACGTCATTCTTCAGAAAAAACTATTCCTTTTGCGAGACGTCATTCTCCAGAAAGGACTATTCCTCTTGCCAGACGTCATTCTCGAGAAAGGAATATTCCTCTTGCCAGACGTCATCCTCCAGAAAGGACTATTCCTCTTGCCAGACGTCATTCTCTAGAAAGGGCTATTCCTCTTGCCAGACGTTATTCTCCAGAAAGAACTATTCCTTTTGCCAGACCTCATTCTTCTGCCGCCTCTCCTCCTCCTGCCGAGACACCTCGTCGTGTCAGGTCCAGATCTCCACTTGGCAGCCAAACTCTTTCGCATGTACTTGGATTTGACCTTACAATAGCACTTAGGTTTATTCGACTTATTCCCAAGAAAAATCCGAACCGGATATTTGAACTTCGAAAATATACTTTTCCTTCCAACAATCCAGCAATTCAATTGCGACCAATTAATTATGTTTATAAACTCATGCCGGCTGGAGAACAAATTGTATTATCAACCTCCAATGGTGACGCGTATGCAATATTGGAGAAAACAAAAAAGCGAACAATTCTTCGTGGAATATATACACCTCATATGTTTGTGCTGAGGCGGGCGAAAATAAACGTGTACACCGGTGAGGTTCATGAATTGACTTCAGAAGAAATCGCGGACACTCCATTGGGCACCCATAACACAGTTACAAAATGTTTTAGAGTAGAACGTGTGTAAACAACTGTTATTTGGTAATTTTTAATTTATTTTTTTTACAGCTCCTTCGTCTTTAATGAACATATTCTCGCCACTAGTCCTGCGTTTGATTAAACTGTGTCCTAAATGCAAATTTTTCTATAAGAACTGTATGTGTTATTCCTTTCTGTACATCGGACCGGGACTCGGATTTTAAAAAAAAAAACCTTTTTTTAATAAAAATGCTACATCTTATTGAGATGAATAATTGTGCTTGTTATCATTTTTTTCCTATCTCCTGCCAGTTGGCTCGAATTGTAAATTTCAATAAAATTGTTAAATGTTCCACGAATTAAATGAATATTGTCAATTAAAATTATGATTCTTTTTCTCAGCTTAGACGATTGTCTTTCTGGCATAAAGACGAATTTTTAATAAAATAGTTACATTTTTAACTAACGAAATCAATCTTGAACAACAATGATGAATCTTTAACCATAATAGTGAATTAAACTTCGTCATCTCGTCCGAATAGGGCAAATATGTAGTAACGTCAGTTGCTCGGTGCATTCAACAGATTTTTAAAGCTCGCGGCAAGAATTTTTTTTCTGGTTCTCTTTGGGTGGAGCTTTCCAACTCCAAGAATCTCATAAAATTTGTCTGTGCTGTCCAATTCACACACAAAAATAATTACCAGTGGTAAAAAGTGCTTTAAAAAGAAGAAAAAAGTGTTAAAAATGTATCCCGGCAGCTCTGAAAGTTCAGATCATCGACAAAGACGGAAAACTAAAAGTGCAGGTAGTGAAAATCAGAAGTAGTGGTAACAAAAACAACAGCAGGAGGAAAGGTTGATTAGGCGTCACTCATCGCATCATTCATCATATCGCTCGAGATGCGGGAGTTCGTCAACTTACAGTGGTCATACAGTGGCAGATCTAGGAACAAATTCTCCGACAGAGACGATGGCAAGCGAACATCTCGAGGTTCGTTACATCGTAACTGAGTTACGAAGTTTATCATATTCACCAGGAAATAAGATCTTGGCAGATGATCGTATGGTGCGCCGTCCGAGAGAGTCGTCCTACACTAGCCAAGATGCGAATAGCAGCCAAAGAGAGTCTGATGACGTTCCTCAACGGAGACAAAGATTTCAGGAACCAGAAATCAGCGAAAAGGAAGCCAAGGAAAAGAACGTCCAAGTAAGAGAGAACAAAACACCGGACACTCCTGTAAACTAAAACGAAGAATCAGTGCTGGACCTACTTGGTAAGGACCACTCTCTTAATAAATGTACAGGTCCTCCCATCCATCAAACATTAGTGGATAGATGGACAGCAATATTGAAGAAAGGCTTACCAAAGGAAACAAAAAAGGAAGTCCTAACTAAATACCCCTGAGTGAAAACTGCACAATGCTTTAGGCCCCAAAATTGAATGCGGAGGTGCGTATGAATCCTGGAATAAGTGCTACGTCCGTGAAGAAGGGTGCTTACCAGATGGTCAGTCAAAACCAGCTCGGAGTAAGTATTTCGGCAATGAGCATTGCTTTATCGAAAATTCCTGAAAAAGATTTATAAACCCTTAACAAGGATAGATTAATCACACTTCTTGAAGATTCGGGCAGGATATTGGCAGATTTATACTACAGCCTGCCAACGTCCAGACGCTATTTCATTGAACCTGGATTAAACTCTGGTGCAAAAGCTATTGCAGCAAAAAGTGAAGTTGATTCTCTTTTAATTTGTCAACATTTTTCACAAAAAATCAAATCGTTGATTTCAGTGGAACAGTCGCGCAAATAAATAGCAAACAAGGGCTCATCAACTGCACACCATCGACCGTCGAATAATGACAAAGCCTCATTGCCTTCAAGAGGAGAACAAAACGTCGATCATTTAAACCAGCAAGGCCCTCCAAGGAGGAACACCTGGAGATCACAACGGGAAGGGAGGTAGGGGGAGATTCAGAGGGAGACAAACGTATCATTGCCAGGACAGCTGATCATATCGTCAGATTCAAAACAACTGGACGAATCGTCAATAAACGTAGGTATGATCGCAGGTCGACTAAAAAATGTTCTTCCTAAATGGAAACTGATAACCTCAGATCCTATTATACTCGAATGGGTGACAGGTTATAAAATTCCGATCGCAAGGAAGATAAGTCAATCTTTTCCACCCCTTGAGCATAGATTCTCAAAAGAAGGATTTGTGGATCACGCAAATGCAGTTGGTCAACTTCTGAAAAAAGGAGCGATTTCCAAATGTAAATCAGACAGTGGCCAATCTTTGTCAACTTATTTTTTGGTCTCGAAACCGAATGAGAAAAAAAGATTTATTATTACTTTAAAAAAACTTAATGTGCATATAGACCCCCCACATTTTAAATTTGAAGATATGAAAATATCGACAAACCTAATCTATAAAAATTGTTTCATGGCAAGTTTTGATTTGAAAGATGCTTTTTTGTTGGTACCAGTGGATGAAAAATATAGTAAGTTGTTACTAACAGGAAAAGGAAAAGCATTTGAAATTTGGCTCAAAGTAAAATTAGATAATTGGTGCAACATATTGGGACTTTAGTGGCAGCCTGTCCAGCAGTAAAGTACGGTCCCTTATATACCAAGAGGTTAGAAAGAGAAAAGTTCTTAGCACTAGAAGTCACAGATGGAAATTTTGAGCAAAAAATGAACTTGGTTGACAATATTAGTTCAGATCTTAACTGGTGGGTTAACAACATTTCGAAGACTGTTAATCCCATAAGAGAATATAAAGTTAAACTCGAAATATTCTCTGATGCGTCACGAACGGTTTGCGGCATTTCTTGTAATAAAGTGAAATCTCATGATTGGTGGGATGATGTAGAGAAAAGGGAGCACATAAATGTTCCAGTACTTGAAGCTGAATTTTATGGATTGAAAGGCTTTGCCAAAAAATTGCAATCACAAGAAATATTACTGAAAATCGATAACACCACAGCTATTGCCTATATCATTTATGTAAGTAGTATTAGGTTCCCATAATCAACAGCATTGTGCAGATAAATCTGGCAGTGGTGTGAAGCAAGATGTCTTTGGATCTTTGCTTCTTATATTAGTTCAGGTGATAATATAAAAAGCTCTTGGTAAATCCCGGAAAATTTCGGCAGATACAGAATGGAAATTGAATGATCAAGTATTTGAAGACGGAAGTATTTTTCGGTTATAGTTTTGCAAAGAACGATTACAGATAAAGCAGAAGGCGTGGCTGTGGTCCCGAACTGGCCAACACCACCATTGTTTCCTCTATTTAATAGTCTAGTTGTAACCAAAAAAATTTTTTTTAAATAAAGGAAAGATTTATTAGCATCACCTTTCAGGAAGGAACATCTAATGAACCTTACCCTGGTTGTCAGGAAATTATCCGGCAATCGTTTGAATTGGAAGGAAAGACCGAAGAAGCATCTCAAGTAGCCTTAGCCTCACTAGCGTCAATTACAATTAAACAATATGATAAGCCAACACCTCTTTGGTGGTAGTTCTGCAGAAGAAAAGACATCTCACTGTTTAGAGCTCAGATTTAAAGAATAATAGAATTATCAACCGAGAAGCTTATGCACTTTAAGTCCTACGGAATCTTAAATAACTATATATCGGCAGTGTCGCTCTTTGTTTCAGTTGACTGAGTAAGAATCTACAAATCAAGAAATCCTTTAATGGCGTGACGAATCTAAAACCACAAAAACCGGAGTATGACTATGTTTGGGAAATACCCCCAGTTCTTGAATTTTTATCTTCAATGCGAGCTAATGATAGCCTTGATTGAAAACAACTGACAATGAAACTGAAGTTACATTGTTAGCATTGGTTACGGCTCAATAAGTTCAAACTCTGAGTAAACTCAGATTAGAAAACATTAAAGATTCAGGGGAAATTATACAGAATATCATCCCAGATAAAATAAAGACATCAACAGTAAACCGCATTCAGCCACTTCTAAAAATTCCGTTAATGGAAATATCTAACTTTGCCTCTGCTGTAATTAATACTATCCAGATTGGGAAAGTCGTATTGAATAAAATATGTTGCTCTTTGTGAAATAAAAATATTCAACTCGCAACAAATCGTGTTCTCCAAACCTCGACATATTTTACCGAGTATTTAAGATTAATCTGTTTTGGTTGAGGACTCATCTATTTTGTTAAAAACTCGTCTTTGTTGGTTTTTATGAAACATCCATTCAGCGCATCTTTAGGATGTCAATTTTTCACATTGGTTGTCCAGAAGATTTTTTTTATTTTCTGATGCCTTCTCATAAAATCGGTTATCATAATTTAGACAAGAAATTCTGTAAGACAGACAATTTTTTCACCGTGTTCATTTTAAAGTTATACTTCTTTGATAAAAATTAATTTGTGTGTTGAAGATTCATCTCTTTAGATAAAAATTTAACTTCTGTGGTACTGTGATAGTGATTAAAAATTTACTGGAACCTCGTTGGCTCACAAGGATGTTTATCTTTCCAAATTTTTAAACATATTTTATAGGACTTATAATTGTTTTTCAAAGTTTTGAATAACACTGGATTTCTCTTAAAAACCTAAAACTTTGTATAAACTGCGAACTACGTAACAATATTTTTTTTCTTGAAACTGACTCTAATGAAATGTAAACATCTCAGAAGAACAAGCTTGACGCCTATAATTATCCTCGAGATAACGACTGTATGATATATCTTATACAATCTAATGAAGCACCAGAATTTTACTGAGTCAAATTCTTAATTAAATTCTTCATTATTACATTACTTACTTTTTTCTCTAATTAGAAAAAATGAGGATTGTCCATACTTTTGTCTTATTCTTGGCGGCTATTTTCAATTCTATTGGTGAGTATAATAATATACTATATCTATAATTTTCATTACATTTTTGTTTAACCTATATGCAAGTTTTTCGATTTAATCAGCATCCTATCCAATTCTATCCTATTTGCTATTTTCTTCCAAGTTTTGAGTTCGTCCGAAATAAGTACGAATTTGAACTAAATTTATTCTGGAAAAATCCAGAATGTGTATGTGTGTGTGTTATAAAAAATGAAATTCGAAGAGTGCCCCTAAATTAGGCTACTACCAAATCCCCATTTTTAAACTCCCGGACATTTAGAACAAAATAAATTAATTTTTATTCGAATGAATTTTGGACCGAAAAAAACGAATTTTCAACAAAATGTTTCAAGATTTAATTAGAGTAATGAAATGTTTTGAACTAAAACTGTATTTTTTACTTGAAAATTCAATTAGTTTCTCAAAAAGTGGTGTATTTAGTTGAAAATTCATCTATTTTGAAGATTAAAATTCAAGTTTTTAATTCAAAATGTTCCAAATTGAAGATATTGGAAATGCTAATTTTAATTTCTTAATGAAAAAAAATAAAGTACTTTTCAGCTATTACTTAGCTCTATCTAACCATAAAAGGAGCATTTCGAAAGAAGCAACCACCTTCAAGAAAAACCTTTTTCAAAGTTACGACGCGGCCCCAAGAACGAAAATATTGCCACACAAAGAGCTGCATATTTTTTTATCTTTTAACTTTGAAAAAAGAATTTTCAGTAAAATTAATAGTCAGCCAATGGACTCTCAGTAGACAATTTATGAGAGGTCAAAAAAATATTTCTTGTTGCAGAATTGAGTTCAGAGTTCGACTGTTTGCCTAATGGCGACCCCATTCCTGGTGATCCTCGTTGTGGACCTTCTTCTTCTTCTCCTGACAGACAATCTCCAGAAGGTACTATTCCTCTTGCCAGACGTCATTCTCAAGGAAGGAATATTCCTCTTGCCAGACGCCATTTTCGAGAAAGTACTAGTCCCCTTGCCAGAACTAATTCTCCAGAAATTACTTTTCCTCTTGCCATACCTCATTCTTTCGTCGTGTCACCTCCTCCTGCCGAGCAAACTCTTCTTGTCAGGTCCAGGTCTCCTTATGCCAGACCATCTTTTTCTAGCGTGCTTGGATTTCCTATTACAGAACTTAGATTTATTCGCCTTATTCCCAAGAACAATCCAAACCGAAAATTCGAACTTCGAAGATACACCTTTCCTTCCGATAATCCGGAAATTCAATTGCGAGCAATAAATAATGTCCATAAACCCATACCAACTGGAGAACACATTGTATTATCAACGTCCAATGGTGATGTCTATGCAATATTGGAAAAAACAACAAGGCAAACGATTCTTCGTGGAATATATATACCTCATATGTTTGTGATGAAGCGGGCGAAAATAAACATGCACACAGGCGCGGTTAATAAACTGACTCTAGAAGAAATCGCGGACTCTCCATGTGGCAGCCATGAACGAGTCACCAAATTTTTTAGAGTAGAACGTGCTTAAACCACAATTCTTCACAACATTGTTTCGATTTAGAAAAATGTCGCGTAGTACGGACACATTGTCCTCGAGCGCTCCGCGCGCGTCTGTTAGGTCTAGCGCTTTGCGCTCGGTCTTTATGCTTCTCCTACTTTCGTGTATAAGACTTTTAAAATTGTAAAATGGTTTTAATAAAAATTTTACATATTTTTGCGAGAAATAATTGTACTTTTTGTCCGTTTTTCGTATAACCTGTCGTTTGGCGCAAATTGCGAATTTTAAATAAAATATTTAAGTCTTCAACCAATAAAATGAATTATCAATTGAAATTATGATTCTTTTTCTCAACCAAGAAGATTAATTTCCTGCCAAGAAGACGAAGTTTCAAGAAAATAGTTACATTTTCAGCCAAGAGATGAATCTTGACCTACAATCATGAACACCGACAACATTTGATGATATTCGGACTCTGTGAGCGATGAAACTCTCTCATAAAACATCCTATTACTTTTCGGAAATCTTTCAATGTGTTAAAATACTTTCAATTTCTTTAGAGTTTCTAAAATTATTTTTTTTTCCCTTAAATCTCAAGGTCATTTCAAGGTCAAATACAGTAAAAGCAGTGCAATGTACTTGAAAAACCTTTTATATATGTTTTTGGGATCGCTGAATCGAAATCCGAGGTTCATTTACCTCCACCACTTCAGGTTCAAGGTCATTTCAAGGTCAAACACAGAAAAAGCCGTTCAATAAACTTCAAAAACCTTTTACATATGTTTTCGGGGTCGCTGAATCGAAATCCGAGGTCCATTTACCTCAACCAAGTCAGGTATAAGGGAACTTCAAGGCCAAATACAGGAAAAGCCGTGCAACAAACTTCAACAACCATTTTAGGGTTGCTGAATCTCGCTTGCTGGAGTTCACCAGCGACACATCATTTGGATTCAATTTGCTAAACTCAGAGTACCCCGCACACTTCACATTAAAATCTGGCCTCTAACAAATTGGCTGAAATTGACTTGAAGATGAGGTTGCACTTCACAACATGCATTTTATGTTATTTTGACCTGAAGATGACCTTTAAATGACCTTAAACTGACCTTCGGGGATCGAACGAACAACGAATTCGCATTCAGCAACCCCAAAAAGGTTGTTGAAGTTCATTGCACGGCTTTTCCTGTATTTGACCTTGAAATGACCTTGAACCTAAAGCGGTGGAGGTAAATGGACCTCTGGTTTCGATTCAGCGACCCCTAAAACATATGTAAAAGGTTTTTGAAGTTCATTGAACGGCTTTTCCTGTATTTGACCTTCAAATGACCTTGAATCTGACGTGATGGAGGTAAATAGACCTCGGATTCATATTCAGCGCGTCAAAATACATAAGGATAAAGTGGTCTTGTCAAATAGTCATCACCTTTTTTTTTGTAAACCAGTGTAATCA
>CAKNWT010251165.1:0-12508 GCA_932066315.1 Andricus coriarius | reverse complement strand
CCAGGAGAGAGCAACCTTTGGAATCAACCAGCTCATAGCCAACAAGTAAATACTTTGCATCATGAGCAGTCATCTTTAGCAGGGTTTGACCCTAACTTCTTCAACCAAGAACATCAACTTTGGGATCAACAAGGTCATCCATATGCTCAGAATTCAGGACAGGTACAATATTTTCATCCAAATTTAGGACTACCGGAGAATTCTCTATTTTCGGAATCATCTGATGATCATCATCTTAATCAGGGTTCCCATTGGCATTATGGATGATGGCCATCAAAAATAATACTTTCAGTAAAATAAGACAACCATATTGAAACACAATATACAGTTTTAATGGAATTTCTTCAAGTACAGACACTTGCTACTGACACTAAAGTATTTCTGCTGATATCTGCTTCTCAAAAAACTTTGTTTATCATATAATAAAAAACAGACTATAGAAGATTATGTTGTACTCTTCTCGTTTCTTGTTCATCGTAATTAGCGATGTAAGCTCGAAATTGAATCATTAAAAATGTTGTGTTTGACTGATTATTCAGTAATTTCCGTAGCTGCTGAAACCAGCAATATTGCTGACTGAAACGATAACTCTCTCAAAATGTCTAATTTAGAGTCAAATTATCATGTAACTGAATTTTATTCATTTTGGTTATTTTGTTATTGAATATTTTTTTTGTCACGGATTAACATCTTTTTAAATTCATTCATTCTGGAGAACAGTTAGTTTCTTCATATTCCAAGTCCAAGAAATTACATAAAAAATATGTGTGTGTGTGTGTGTAAACGTTAGTTTATTCTTCTATAAAAAAAACCTTGGTGGGGATAACGTTGGATCAGGAAAATAAATTTTGAAGTATTTGCCTAGAATATTGTGCAATTTTTATTCACATATTTCAAAAGATGCTAGATAAGTACCTATGATGAAATATTTCATGAATTATGATCGAGTTTTTTACGTGAATCCATTAGAATTTCAGTTCATTTTTAAGTAACAATCATAGAAAAACGCTGGTGTTAAATTATTCAAATTATTTATATTCAGTATAATAATAAGAATAATAATTATACAAATTAATTATGATAATATATGCCTGATGGACTATGGTTTGATTTATTAAAATGAAAAACGTGAAAAATAGAGAAGTTTGATCAAACAACGCGATGATGTGATAATGTTGAATCTATTAATCTACCGCATCCATAATGTCTGTCTCCAATTCTAATAAGAATTCTCCTTCTCATTGTTTGAATAAAGTCAAGATAGAAAAGAATATTTAAAATGTTGAAATAATAAGGAATTAATGCGTTCCAAATTAATAATGCCAATGCAGGGTCCTCAAGCACTACTTTTCAACAAAATTCTTTCTTTGATTTTCAAAATTTGTTTCGATAATTGAAAATTCTAATTTTTCAGTTGGAAATTAATTTTATCAAGGGCTAATTCAACTATTAAATTTTTATATTTAATATTAACAATGTTAAAACAATAAGAAATCAGTGAGTTCCAAAGTAATAATACCAATTCAGGGTCCTCAACAAAATTCTTTTTTTGATATTCAAAATATATTTCTCGGTAGTTAAAAATTAATTTCATCAATAAATAATTTAACTATTCAATTTTTATATTTTATATTAACAATGTTAAAATAATAAGGAATCAGTGGGTTCCAAAGTAATAATGCCAATTCAGGGTCCTCAAGCGCTACTTTTCAACAAAATTCTCTTTTTGATTTTCAAAATTTGTTTCCGTTGTTGAAAATTCTTATTTTTCAGTTGGAAATTAATTTTATCAACAGAAAATTCAACTATTCAATTTATAGTTAATCGTTTTGGTGGAAAATTTGTCATTTTATTGTTAGACTTAACAATTTCATTTTTCGTGGAGAATTCATCTTTTTTTATTGAAACTTCAAGTACTTATTTGAAAGTTTTTTTTTTAAATAAAAATTCAATTACTTGGTTTAAAGTTAAACTCTTTTGTTAAAACTTAATTTTTTGGTTGAAGATTCATAATTTTAACTTAAAATTCATCTCCTTGGTAGCTAAATGAGATATTTTATTAAAAATTCATTTTTTCTTTAGTATAGTGGTATTAATAATGGCGCACTTATTCACTTAGGTATAATTTCAGCTAGTGTTAACTTCGACGATGTTACTAGAAAAATTAAACTTATTGTCGTTCCTGATAATACTATGTATAGCGCGGTCGTGTTAGGCCGCGACGCATTATGGGCTCTTAATTTAGGTTTGGCAGCCTTTCCGGAAAATGAGGCTAAAGCTACTAAAGAAATTTTTGACATCGACTTTCCAACTGATCAAATTATCGATTCCCTTGAGATAAATCCTGAAGTAGGGCCTGAGGTTGAGCCGATGCTAAAAAATTTATTTCTCTGAATATTTGAATCGAAAATTTCCAGAATCCCCTAAGATAAAAACCGAGATGACTTTACGATTGACAGACAGTCGACCTATATATTTCGCGCAGCGAAGATTATCATTCGAGGAAAAACAAAATCTAGACAAAATCTTAAAAGATTTACTATCGAAAAAAGTTATTTGGGAAAGTGATTCTCCTTACGCATCTCCAATAGTAATTATAAAGAAAAAAAAATTGGAAAACAGACTCGCTTCCGTTGATAGAAGACCAGATTGACGGATTACGCGACAAACGATACTTTACGTTACTAGACTTGAAAATGCCATTTGGTCTCAAGACAGGTCTCGTAACCTTCCAAAGGTTTATAAACAAAGTTTTCGATAAACTCATTAAATCCGGTGATATCGTTGTCTATTTGGACGACATTTTAGTCGCGAGCGCATCTATGGAAGAGCACCTAATGATCTTGAAACAAGAGTTCAATCTGATGGTTGACAGCAAACTTCAATTGCGTTTAGACAAATACAAATTTCTGCAAACTGAATTGGATCATTTAGGGTACAAAGTTTCAGCCGAAGGAATAAGTCCTACAGATCAGGGGGTAGAAGCAGTCATCAACTTTCCTATACCTCAGAATATTCGGGAAGTTCAAAGTTTTTTGGGGCTATGTTCTTACTTCCACAAGTTTATTAAGGGTTTCTCTGTTTTAAGCCAAACCGCTTTAAGATCTCGTAAGAAGCAAGTTGGGCTTCGGTGCAGTTATTCTTAAGTGAAAGTCAGATAATTTATTCCACCCGATATTCTATTTTTCAAAAAGAACCTCAGTACCCGAAAGCAACTTTCACAGTTTTGAGTTGGAAACACTGGCTGTGGTCCATGCTTTGAGACGCTTCCGGAATTATCTCCAAGGCATACATTTCAAAATAGTCACGGATTGTAACGCTCTAAAACTCACATTAGACAAAAAAGATATTCATAGACGAATTTACGGATGGGCTCTCGAACTAGAAACTTTTGATAAAGCTCTCGAGCACCGATCTGGAGACAAAATGAAGCACGTAGATGCATTCAGTCGAGCAACTAATGTCATGGTTGTCGAGGACAACACTCTTGAATCGAACCTAGTAATTTGTCAAAACCGTGATCTTAAAATTCGAGAACTCCGCGAAAAATCGGAAGATAAATTATTTGAAATGAGGAATGGATTGGTTTATAAAAAACGCGAAAACGATATTTTGTTTTATGTCACTGAAAAAATGGAAAATCATATTTTGAGAAAATATCACGACGAACTAGGTCACTTTGGTGCTGAAAAAACGTCTAAAGCGATACTAAGCAATTACTGGTTTCCGAACATTGTAGAAAAAGTCAAAGTTTATGTAGCGAACTGTCTCAAATGCATAGCATTTTCGCCTTCTTCGGAGAAGGGTGAGGGTTGTCTTAACCCTATTCCAAAAGGTGAAACGCCATGTAGATCACCTAGGTCCTATTGATAAGAAAATCGCAACGAAGCAACACATACTTGTAGTTATCAACGCTTTCACAAAGTTTGCCAAACTCTACCCTGTCAAAACTACAGAAACAGAAGAAACGGTAAATTGTCTAATTGAACACTTCAGAAACTATAGCAGGCCACGAACGATCGTTTCAGACCGAGGTAGACGTTTCACGTCGCTAGATTTTAAAGAGTTTGTAGATGAGAATAAAAGCAATCGTGTACTAATTGCGACAGCATCGCCGAAAGCAAACGGACAAGTGGAACGGGTCAATCATATAATAACCCCAATGCTAGCGAAACTTTCCGACCCGCCCTCAGGAAAATATTGGTACAAATTGTTAACTGATGTGGAGTTTGCTCTAAACAATACCGTTCATAGCACTATAGGTGTAACCCCTAGCAGGTTACTATTTGGAGTAAACCAAAGAGGTTCCGTAATCGATCCAGTAGCCGAGTATTTAGAGCAGGCTAAACACAGCGAAGAAGATACCCGCGGTCTTGAACAGATTAGGTCTGAAGCGGCTAAGAAAAATAAGAAATCGCAAGATTATAATAAAGCATACTTTGACAAGAAACATAAAGAACCGCGGAAATATCAAATCGGATATTATGTCATGGTTAAAAACTTTGACAGTACGGTTGGAGTTTCAAAAAAACGCATCCCACGTTATAAAGGTCCGTACGAAATCGTCAAAGTTCTACGAAACGATAGATATGTTCTTAAAGATATAGAAAACTTCCAGGTAACGCAGAAAGCCTATGTAGGGACATGGGAAGCATGCAACATGAAACCCTAGCACAACGATCTGTTTTCATTTATTTGTAATATATAGTTGAAAAATTTGAACTTTAGCGATATTGGCGCCACTATCTCGAAGCTCCCTCTATAAATCGACGTAAGAGCTCAGTTCCTTTGTATCCTTCGTGGCGTAAAGATGTCCCATGTATTTTCTATCGATGTATTAATCCAAGTGTGAATAAATAACTAACTCTTACAGTTGTCTAAATTCCGTTCCATTGACACGTGTATTTTCATTCTTCCATATCATGCTTTCGACAAAATCGATCGAGACCTGTCATGGCGATCGGATACGGATGTGTACATTTGCCGCTCCTCAATTTTTTTTTTATATAGGTTTTAAGGCCATGTCACGAGTGGGTCACGTGACCGGATTCCCACCTTACCGACACTTTTTTTATTTGTAAACTTATTTTCACACGAATAGACACATCGAGTTGAAAATTTGGGATAATAAATAAGAAGCACTAAGAAACGCGGCTATTCGTGTGAAAATAAGTTTACAAATAAAAAAAGTGTCGGCAAGGATCAGAAGTTCTCGCTTGTGTTAAGTGTGGCAATCTAGTGCATTTGGCCTGTGCTAATTTCGGAATCTCAAAAAAATCTGTTGGAAAACTTAAAAAGGGCTAAATGGACTATATCTGCAAGTTATGTTCTCCATTGTCCACTAGTGCCACCTCTGCGGCAGTGTCTGGCAACTCAAGTGCGAACTATGACAGAGAACTTGAGACTGACATTTTTGACCTTATACCCAATTATAATTATATTGTACTCTCTGGTGACCTAAACACAAATCTTAATGCTACCAACAATTTAACTCACTATTTAAAATCAGCAGTGTTCTCTGACGGATTAACTATAGTTTCCCATGATACCACCCACCACACTGATCATTCTAGTACATGGATTGACCTGATGATTGTTGACGATTTAGACAAGGTGATTTCTTCCACTCAACACTCAATCTCATTCCTCTCAAATCATGATCTTATCAGCATCCAATACCAGTTCTCCTTTTATCCCTCCTCTATTGTCACTCCTCTGTCCATACGCAATCTTAAGAATATAAATGAAACTAAATTTCTTGAGCACCTCTCTACTTATGACTGGAATAGCATTTATACTAAAAAGGATATAAATAGAAAGCTGATTTTCCTGACTTCATTATTATTTTTGGACTTTGGCAAATTTGTACCTCTCCATACCCTCAAAGCAAATAAGAAGTCCACTCCTTGGATCACTTCTCATATCAAAGATTTAATAAAAGAAAGAGAGAAAAAACGTAGATTGGCTGAAAGAACAAAGAATAGTATTATTCAAGCCGAATTAAAAAACTCTTCGAGGAAAAATCAAATGCTCAAGGAGCTGATGGTATTTCAATTAAAATGATTCGCCTTGCTATACCAGGCATTGGCCCTATTCTCTTGCACATCTACAATGCATCACTTCAGGTGGGAATATTTCCTGATGCCTGGATTATTTTTTAATCAACGACTTAATCGTGATTAACTTGCGAAACGTTCCACCATGAATTTTTAACCTATGGTTAACTAACTGTATGCCCTGTTCGCAAGAAAGTCTAGTTTCTGCGTATTTTTGTTGTAACGGCGATTTTGATTGGCTGAGTCACGAAACTTGTGTTCGCGCACCATCTCTGGCACGCCAAACCAAATAAATAGTACTCTGACGTCACAAATTACGCGTTGTTTACTTGTTTTGCTGAAGCGTCTCCAAAAAAACGTTAATCAAATTAATTAAGTGAAGCGGTGTTTTCCAAAGCAAAAAGAAAAAGAAAAATAATATTTTGAGAACATATTTCATTTTGAGCCACATATACTGTCGCACTGCACGTTAACTAAACTTTGTGGTTACGTTGAGCCCGTTTAATCGCTGGTTAAGTCGCTAACCGGCCAAAAATGGCCGATTAAGTTAAACAGCGATTAGACTACTTTAATCATGGTTTAAAAGATGGTGGAACGCAATGTACTGATTAAATAAAGTTAATCAAGGATTAAAATTTAATCACGGTTGGTGGAATCGGCCCTTACAGCTTCACTTAAAGTAACTTCTGACCTTAAACTTGCAATTGATAGAAGGGAAATAACGGTTGTTGTCCTTTTTGACTGTTGTAAGGCGTTTGACACAGTTAACCATAATTTACTGTTAACTAGGCTCAAATCGCTTCACCTCGCGAATATGGTTGCTGAATGATTTTGAATTTTATCTTACTAATCGTTCTGAAAGAGTAAACATTAGCAATGGCAAGCGGTCTGATCCACGCTTGCACCCACTTTATTTAATATTTATACATCTGAACTTGGTAGTGAACTTCGTCATTGCAACTATCACAAATATGCTGACGACTTTAAGCTTTATCTTTTCGGGCCTATTGCCAATCTTAAGAGCTTACTTCAAAACCTTCAAAAGGTACAGGCGGATATTGATCTAGCGGTGCAGTTTGCCTCGACAAGTCGCCTCACTCTTAACCGTGGTAAAACTATGGCTATAATCATAGGACCTTCTTCCTCTCCATGACTTGAAAAAATTGCAACCTTACCTCCTCTCTTGATCGATGGATGTCTCATCCCCTTTATGGAATCTGTGAAAGATTTAGGCTATATTCTTAATCGCTGTCTTACTTGGAACGAACAAGTTGCGGATATTTCAAGGAAAAACTTTAGAGTCCTCCAACAGCTTAACAGGAATAAAAAATCACTTCCTACCTCAACGCGTATCCTCATAGTTAATTTAATTAAATTTTTTAATTGTGCTCCTTTCTTTGACTACGGCTGTGTTATATATGACGATATTACTGATGAACTGAATGCCAAGCTAGATCGTACGCTTAATGCTTGCAATCGGTTCATCTATAACATCCCCAAAAGTGAACATATTACTCAGTATAGAGAAAGAGTAGGACTGTTTAACGTTGCCAAAAGAAGACAATTTTTTATGGGTAATTTGCTTTCTAACCTATTCAGTAATGAAGCTCCGCACTATCTTCTTAACCTGTTCCATTTTATTGACAAAGATCAACGAATACATTCCAAACTTCGTGAAAGGAATACAGTACTAAAAATTCAGTCACACTGCACGTGTAAGATGCAAAGGTCTTTTGTTATTCGTGGTGCTCGCCTTTGGAACAAACTACCTATAACAATTAGAAATTCACCTTTACAATTACAATTTAGAAAAGTCCTTTTTGGTTAGTTATTTAAGACATCTAATCGTACCCTCGAAGTCACACATTGGTAACACTTAAATTGTTATTTAAAAATATATATGAGTGTGTGTATGAATGCGTATTTACTTATAAGTATGTATATTTGCGTGTGTATATTTGCATATGTATATTTGCGTATGTACATTTATAGTATCTTTCTGTTGATAGCCCGTATCTGATTATGTGTATTATAGTTTATTTCTTTACTCTTGTTCAATACCAATTTTTGATTTCAGTCGTCAAATCGATCGCCGTCCCATTTTAATTGTAATATGTATCAACTATTCCTTATAAGGCTATACTTGGCCCTAGGAACTTTTCTTAAATAAATACAAATACAAATACAAAATTTACTCTTATCAAACATTAGCTTTACATCTCTTCCGGCATTACTGCAGTAATGCTAGAAAGTTGCCTTTTTCTGAAATCTTTAGTTTTGCTTTGACTTTTTATTTATGAACAAACAGTAAGTGAACCTCAAAAAGAATAATTTTTTAAACAGTAATTTACTTTTTTAAGTGAATTATTTTTTCTCTTTCCTTAATGTTAAAAAACATTAATTTGCACAAAAAAGCTACCTGACACAACAAAAAAACAAAGAAAGGAAAATTTGGAATTGATCATATTTTGATATTATCCTCTCTCCAGCAAAATATATGCAAGAAAAAGAAAGAGATTGTTTAAAATATGTTTCCCTCTGATGTTTATTTATTTGGTGGACATGTGAGAGTTACGCGGCAGCGTAAATAATAGTCCAGGAAACAACACTTTATTGTAAAGTAAATATCTGGTATATTTTGAGTAAAAAAGGTACAAGATTGAGTGTTTCAAGAACAAAAGGAATTTAGCTGTATAATTTTGAATTGAGCACTGAATAAAAGGAAACTGTTAAAAGACTGAAAATAGGGAAAAAACAAAGCTGTGAACGAAGGGTTTTTTCCAACATTATTATTTGTTCACAACTAAAAAGGCAAAGCATACTTAAACATTTCAGAAAAAACCTCAACTTTGTAGCACTTATCTGATCCGAAGTTATTTATAAACAATAATAAATTGCTTAAACAACTATTTTTAATAACGTGCATTAATTATTACCTCACTAAGTGAAAAGTGCACAAAAACTTCAAAATTTCAGAAGAAAACCGCAACTATCTGGCATCAATATAGAAGACGATAGTTATGAATAACAATGATTTGTTTGAACAATTATTTCTGATCATCTTAAATAATTATTAAGTTACTCCAAGTGAAAAATAGACGAATAGTTAAAAATTTCGGAAGAAAACCGCAACTATCTGGCATTAATATAGAAGAAGATAGCTATAAACAATAATAATTTGTTTAAATAATTATCTTTGCTAAATTAAAATAAATATTCATTCATTCCAGATGAAAAGTGGACAAAAAGTTGAAAGTTTTAGAGAAAACCGTAATTTCTAGCATCATTCAAATACAATATTATCAATAATGATAATAAATTGTTGAAACAATTGTTGTAAACATCTAATTATCATTATAATGAAGTATTTTATGTATCAGAAATAATTTGCATTAAAAAACCCGCAAAAAATCATAATTAGCGCCAAAAACTCGCGAAACCCATTTTTTTCACTTGCGGGGTTTTCTTTGGGACACTATGAAACAGACTTATGGGGTTGATATTCGAAAAGTAATGTTTTATTCGTATTCTATGGCTAATTCTAAAGAAAAATGATGAGTTTCAACTCGATTCAGCTAATATTGAGGATTCTGAATAAAATTTACAAAAACGTCTTTTTTTATGGGAAATACTCGAACGAATTTCGGGGCGTCATTCATAAAAATTCGAGAAAATATTTTCCAATGCATTTTTGGGCCACTCTACTGTACTGTCCTCCATTTTCAAAGCAAAATTTGTTTGATAAAAAGGAATATTTTTTCTTTCATTAAACAGGATCGTTATTATAACATCATTTCGTAAAATCATAGAAAATTATCTTTTTAAGTTATCTAATTGTTGACATGACAACTACCTTGAGCGTGTTTGAACTCGTGATCACAGATATGAGATTGTATGATTTGTGTGAGAATCGCGTGAGTGCGAGTGAGACTCCAGTTGGTCAGAGTCTTTGTCTCACTCATGAATGACTACTATGGACTTAGCCTTACTCTAAATGCATATATACAAGCGCCTATCTGAGAATTCGTCAGTTGCATTCTGCAAAAATGAAGTCCCTTTTCTGTGCTTCTGCTATCACGTTGATGCTCTTCAATTATATTGGTAAGTATAATAGTAATAATCATTACCATCCCAGGAGGTGGAAAACGTCGATCCTTCGTCCATTTAATCTTAGAAATTTTAAATTCATGAATTTATTTGTCTTTTCACAGAAATATCATCAGCTATGAACCCAGGAGAGAAGAACAGGGGAAAGAAGAAAAAACATGTTAGTCAGACGTCGGAAGTCCCACAATCGAATTATGAAATGAGAAATGACGGCTTTAATAATTTTCGACTTTATGATACTGCATTAGGAAGATTCGTAGAAGACGCGCCCCCTCAACAGGAAGATTTCAGATCGACATTGTCTGTCCAACCTGACGTGCATGGAAATCAAAGATTTTTTTATCACGATCACGTACGTTTCGCTGATGACGATCCATATGAAGCAGGAACAGCTGAACATGATCATGCATTCAAAATTCAAATGGACCATCTTGCACAACTCCAACACACAGTAACAGCTCCAGCACGCAAGAACGTCATAGACACACGGGCTCCGCGACCTGACAAGCGTCCTTCAGGTACACCTGCGCTGGATAAATATCAATCATTTAAACAAACGCATGGCCTGTTACCTGAAATTTCACTCTCAGGAGAATATGAAACTAGCCTCCACCATCAAATAAAACATAGCCCATATCTCAGTACTCCAAGAGTAAGGGTTAAATCTGCATCAGGGGTTAACAGAAACTCTTTCAATTCAGGAGAACACAACCGTTGGCATCAACCAGCTCATAGCCAACAAGTTAATACTCTGCATCATGAGCAGCCATCTTTAGCAGGGTTTAACACAAACTCTTTCAGTCCAGGAGACTTTTATAATCAACCAGCTCATAGCCAACAAGTTAGTACTCTGCATCAAGAGCAGCCATCTGTAGCAGGGTTTGACCCTAACTTCTTCAACCAAGAACATCAACTTAGGGATCCACAAGGTAATCCATATGCTCAGCATTCAGGACAGGTAGAATTTTTTCATCCAAATGCAGGACTACCACCGAATCCTCTATTTTCTGATTCAGCTGAAGATTATCAAATTCATCGGGCCCATTGGTATCATGGATCTGGCCATCCACGATGATACTTCCAGTATGATAAGAGAACCATATTGAAACCTAATATACAGTTTTAATTGGAATATTCAAAATCAAATACTTCTGTTTTCAAATTAATTTTTTATGTAACATTTCTTCAAGTACAGATACTTGTTACTGACACTATTGTATTTCTCCTGATATCTGCTTCTCGAAATACTTTTTTTTATAATATAATAAAAAATAAGCTATACAAAATTATGTTGTACTTTTCTTGTTCCTTTTTCATCGTAATTAGTGATGTAATTTCCCTAGCTGATAAAACCAGCAATATTGCTAGCAGAAACGATAACTCTCTCGAAATGTCTAATTTACAGTCAAATTATCATGTAACTGAATATTATTGATTTTGCTTATTTTGTTATTGAATATTTTTTTTGTCACGGATTAAATTTTTTTTAATTTATTCATGCTGGAGAATAGTTAGTTTCTTCATATTTTAAGTCCAAGAAAGTACATAAAAAAATATGTGTGTGTAAACGTTAGTTTATTCTTCTATAAAAAAACCTTGGTGGGGATAAAGTTAGATGAGGAAACCAAATTTTTAAGTATTTGTCTAAAATATTGTGCAATTTTTATTCACATATTTCAAAAGATGCTAGATAAGTACCTATGATGAAATATTTCATGTATTATAACCGATTTTTTTACGTGAGAAGCTTAATAAAAGAACGCGATGATGTGATATTGTTGACTCTCTTAATCTATTAATCTATTGCATCGATGACGACTGTCTCCAGTTCCAAAACATTACATTTAATTGTTTGAACAAAGTTAAGATAGAAAAGAATATTTACAATGTTAAAATAATAAGGAATCAATGCGTTCCAAATTAACAATACCCATTTATTCTGTTTTTGATTTTCAAAATTTGTTTCGGTAGTTGAAAATTCTTATTTTTCAGTTGAAATTTAATTTTATCAACAGAAAATTCAACTATTAAATTTTCATATTTAATATTTACATTGTTAAAATAATAAGGAATCAATGGGTTCCAAAGTAATAATACCAATTCAGGGTCCTCAACAAAATTCTGTTTTTGATTTTCAAAATTTGTTTCGGTAGTTGAAAATTCTTATTTTTCAGTTGAAATTTAATTTTATCAACAGAAAACTTAACTATTGCTTTTTTATATTTAATATTTACATTGTTAAAATAATAAGGAATCAATGCGTTCCAAATTAATAATGCCAATGCAGGGTCCTCACGCGCTACTTTTCAACAAAATTCTGTTTTTGATTTTCAAAATTTGTTTCG
>CAKNWT010251163.1:0-18050 GCA_932066315.1 Andricus coriarius | reverse complement strand
AAAATCCCCAAAATTGTGATTACAGCCTAAAATAGCATGAAAAGTAAGGAAAGTGTACAGTAAAAAACTTTAATGATTTAATAAATTAAAAATAATTATAATTTATTATTATTTTGACTTTACAATATTTAAAATCAATTGAAAAATAAAACATAAATAATGAAAACTGAAACTGTAGAATCGGATTGTTTAAAACATTCCATAAGAATTCCTGAAAAACATCATCATTAAATATCTCAAGACTTCATTACATGTATTTGAGGTGTGAATTTTTGAAAACAAAAATCAAGTCAAAGCTCCTAATAGCTGACGAAACCGAATAGTGAAGTCGGGCCACGGGCGAGCTCGTGCTCGTGCATTTTCGGCTGTACACCAGGCTGGCCGACGCTTATAATATCTTTGGCCGACGTATCGCGTAACAGAGGCGGCTCAGTGACACGCTACGTTTGCATGTGTTTCTCCCAGATGGGAAAGTGGTGGGAGACGAAAAATCCCACGTTGGAACCGAATCGAAATATGAGTGTGGGCAAAAATGGGTTAGTCCGCGCGCTGCGGGCAAAAACGAGTTAAATCTTTAACTCGATTTTGCCCGTAGCGCGTCAGCTAATTCGTTCTTGCGCTAAGAAATAATCAACCCGCTTTTGCTCCGACTCTTTTCTTACTCCGCTTTCGCTATCAGTGCCTCAAATATAGTTCAAAATTATTTCGTAAAACTTTAAACGTTGCAACATATTATTGTGTAAACAAAAGGATTTAAAATCCTTTTTTTATAAACTAATACTATAAAGACACTCCCTAAAATTGTAATTATTTAAAATATATATAGTATAAAGAAAAAAATCCAATTATTTTCAAAAATTAATTATTATCTTCCTCATCTAGTTTCGATTTTTAACCTATATTCTGCTGTTCAAAATATCCAAAATGAAAGTGAAGGAATATTTGAAATAATTGAATGTATTCAATTGAAGGAAAAAGAGGAAAAAAGTTTGAACATCTCATTCATGAGATAATTTTATTTCGAGAGAAAACGATTTTGAGAAGTTGGTGCTTTGAAGGTTTTGTACCGTGATATTCGTGCGACATTTCAAATTTATTAAAAAAAGAAATTAAATTATACGTTTATTTTTGTGTCATTTTTATTTTCAGAAGCAAGTTTTATTAATAATTAAATCGGATAATTGTATAAAACTTATATTTAGAAATAATTATTCATAGTAAAAAATATTTGCATGAATATATTAGGTTGAAAATAATTTTTTTGATAACTCATTATGAAATTAAAAAAATCTCTGTATTAAAATATTAGTACTGACTCAGTACTTGGCAGTACTAAGATTTATTAAAATAGAGATTTTGTTATTTCATAGAGTTATTAAAGAAATTAATTTTTAACATAATGGCTTCATGTAAATATTATTTACTTTGGCCAATTATTCTTAAATATAATGTTTTTACGATTCTTAGATTTAATTAATAATAAAGCTAGCTTCAGAGAACAGAAATCACACCAAAATAAAAGAATAAATTCAATTGTTTTTTTTTTATAAATTTAAAATACCGCGCAAATTTTGAAAGTTCTTAAGCGATTAATAGCGAGATTAACAGTTTTTCGCATAATAATAGTAATTATTGCACGTTTTTGATTATATGCTATTGTTATGTTGTAGACAATATGGTTTTTGATAAAAATCAAAAAACATCATTATAAAAGTGGCCCAAAAAATAAAGGTGTTTTTTTTTTTTGCTCTTCAGGAAGGCGCCCCTACGTATCGACTTCCCGTGGGTGCCTCAAGGTAGCCAGTCCGCCACTGTTATTGGTTCAGCATAACGCTGTTCTAAAACCTATTTTCAATGTTTTTTTCGCAGCTTTTTTTGCGATCATCTCGCGAATTGTTTGAGTTATCGCAAAATTAGGACGGTCGTTACATTTGGCGTTAAAAAAACATCGAAATGTCGGATTTGCATTCAGAACGAAAAATGACGTAACTTACACTTAATTCACAATTATTTACCTAGTCGCGAGCTTAAAGATCAAAGATTATAAAAGTGTTGCATTATTATTGACCCACCTCCTCCCACAGATATTCATGAAAGAACCGCTCCCGCATTCGGTCCTGTTTTCACAGTATCGCGTGTGGGATATTGTACAAATAATTTACAAAAAGTTAGTTTTCAATGAAAAAAATAATGATGGAATTATTACAATAGTTTAACAGGCAGTTAATAATATTTGTTGGGAAAAAAACTGAAGAAAAATAGTGACATGGGTAGAAGAAAAAATAAAACTACATACAGGTATAGCTTTTCATACAGTGCGTCAAAGTAAATTAAATGATAAAAATAGTGATTGAATTAATAATGTAATTAATGAAAAAAATAATTCGCTTCGAAATATAGTTTAAAAATTAATTTCGATAAGTAAAAATGATGATTAATAACTAATATCCTGTACTGTCAGTCTGATTTGGGTTTCCGGCTGTTGAAATAGCTACCATCAAAATGGAACTGTAACAGCAGCTTCCTATTGATAAACTCCCTTTGGAAGATGTGGACAACGAAGAACTGATTGAAGCTGAAGACATAGGTGCTAGGGACAATGAAAATCAAGTACCGGATCCACTAGAACCACATCCGGATATTAATTATGTAGATGCAAACAGCGAATTCCCAGAAAAACGACAGCACCTTGAAAGGAATTTTGGTCATGCTTTACTAGAATTCAGATATGTAGAACTATTGAGTTTATATACTTTTCATATATTTCGCTTGTGGTTTGTTATACTGTCGACGTTCTTAACGCCTCCCTTCTACTTTTGTATCGAGGTTGCCTGTCAACGGCTGGACTGGGCCTTTAGCGAATGCTTCAAGCTTGATCCAGTTAGTAGCGTTGCGTTCTTTGTATGGTTTGACTAATTATATTCTTACTCTCAACTATATCAGCTGTGTTTTTATCTCAGAATCCGTCTCCCTATAATTTCAGTGTAAAAATTCTAATAAGAACCAACACAAAGGCATTCTCTGCTCAAGATGAACATCACAAAGGATCTGCGTGCACTAATAGATCACCTGAACCGCAATGTTTTACCTAGGCATTTCAACGCAACACTAACTGAGTTAGAGGTGCAAACTATTGTGTGTTGTGCAGCTGTAGCAACCGTTAGAACATTGGGCCGCAGAACTAGGCCTACAAATGCATTCTTTGCCCCAGGAAGGGATCGAGCTCCACCATGGAAGATCAGGTTGGATATAAATGTCAGTAAAGTAAGGTGCAAATTCGGTCGATTAACTCAATACAAGAAAGGTATATCGAGAAATTGACACCAGCAATATTGTATGAGATTATAGACTACCAACGGCAGAGAGTCGATGTTCTTATTGCTAGACTGTGTCTGTACAAGAAAAGGAGTGCAAGAAGGCAACCAAATCAAACCTTTCAGGCAAATGAAAGAAGGTTCTCTCGTGTACTGAGTATAAAGCAAAAGCAGCAAGACACCGAAGTCCCTCAATTGGAAGTCATGATTAACTACTAGTCGGGTGTTTGGGGAAAAACAAACCGAAGCAATTTAGACGCTGCGTGCTTCCAACTAGAGCAACCAGGAGCTACCAATAAACCAGAAATGGAGCTGACCAATGCAGCTTCAGATGTATCAACGGTTTTGAAAAGGAAAAGTAACTGGCAAGCTCCAGGTCCGCACATGGTGCGCAACTTCTGGTACAAGTAGCTAAAGAGTGTGCATTCTGCGTTGGCAAGGTGTTTTCAGAAGATCATCGAAAACTCCATCGAAAATCCATCTGAATTTCGAGCGATATCCTGTCTTTCCACAATCTATCAATTCCTTATAGCTATCATTGAAGATAAGGTATATTCTCACTATGGCGATAATAACATCCTTACAGTAAAACAAAAAGGATATTGTAAAAACTCGCCAGGCAGTAAAGAACTAGTCACCACAAACGTTAGCATGACGCAAGCTCGTAAACATCAAAGAAACTTGTAGATGGTATACATTGACTGCAAGTAAGCGTTTCCTTCCGTACCACATGACTATTTGCTTGAAGTCTTGCAGATTTACAAAATCTACGCACGCATCATGGACTTCCTAAGTCGTGCGATGATGCTTTGGGGTACAAGAATGAAGTATTTTGATCATGGAGAACCAAGGATAACTAGATCGAGAAAGATCGTATAACTATATGCATTACGACGGGTATTTTTCAAAGAGACTGCTTCAGTGCACTATTCGCTAGTTCGGACCAGAAACTGCAGCAAATTATCGCTGTCACAAAGCAGTTTTCCAATGTTATCCACATGGAGTTCGGATTAGATAAATGCAGAACAGTGCATTTAACCAGAGGAGAATATTAGGGATCGCAGAGCTAGAGAACGATTTGGAGAATGACATCGAGGCAATGGCTGAGGGCGAGTTATATAAATACCTGGATATTCTTGAATCTGAGGGTATTCAGCATACGATAGTTAAGAAAATCCTAACGACTGCCTTTACTACAAGACTCAGATTGATTCTGAAGAGTTCTTTCAACTCGGCAAACAAGATCAGGGAAATCAACACCTATGCCATCTCCGTCTTCACGTACTCCTTTGCGCTCATCAAATGGTCGAACACCGACCTTAAACGATTAAACAGAATCATCCGCGTAGAAATGACGAAGCATCGAATGCACCACAGTGATTCGGCGATTGAAAGGGTAGTTCTACCACGGCATAGAGGGGGTAGGGGCATTGTAGATGTCAGGAAACTGTGTGAATCACAAGTTACACAGTTGCGAGACTATTTTAACAGCAAGCGAGATGTGACGCTTTACAACGCCATCTGTAAAGCTGATCTTAACTACACGCCCTTACATTTGTCCTCAGAGGAGGCCTTGAGTACCAGGGCAGAAACCATAGAGGAATTAGAAACGCAATGGAGATAGAAAGCCATCCACGGCGAGCACCCCAAAACGTTAGACCAACATGAAGTGGATAGTGAGGCATCCAATATTGGGCTGAGAAAGGGTGTCCTGTATCCAGAAACGGAAGGATTCGTTATTGCGATACAGGAGAGGGTTGTCAGCACCAGAAAATATCGAAAACACGTGCTACATCAAGACGTGGTTGACCGGTGCCGATTATGTGGAGATACCAACGAATCCATCGAGCATATCATTGATGGTTGTCGCGCAATGGCTCAAAGAGAATATACGCACAGGCATAATGATATGGCGGGAATTATACATCAACAGCTTGCCCTAAGCCTAGGACTCTTAACACAATGGATGCCTTTCTATAGATACATCCCAATGCCCGCTTTAGAAAACGAAGATTACATCTTATATTGGGATGTTACTATCCAGACGGATCATTACATCAGAGCCAATCGGACGGACATCGCCATGCGAGAAAAAAAGGTGGAAGAGTCTACATCATCGACATTGCTTGTCCACTTAACCGAAACTTGCAGGCAACCTACACAACCAAGATCCATAAGTATCGCGAGCTCAGACATGAAGTAAAGACAATATGGAGGAATGTGAAACATGCATCTATTCATCCTATTGTGATTTCGGCTACAGGCAATGTGCACGCAAGATGCACTGAACATCTTGAACTTTTAGGAGTCAGTAGGGTACTGGCAGCAGCTCAGAAGGCAGTTTTGCTAAACACATGTCGCATTGTAAGAAACTTTCTGGACCATCAGGAAGCAAGCGACTAAAAACCTATAAAGTGATACATGATAGCTCTAAGAAAGCATCCAGAGGCGACTGTCGTCACCTCCAACATTCACGGCCGCTGTGTAAGCATAACAGTAGTAGAAGACGAACTGCAAACTACACCATGCTCCTAATTTTGTGCCTACAAGATCATCGCAAATGGGTTCATACATCGTATTAAATAAAATAATTATATCATCACCTCATCAGTCACTTGACTTAGTCCGTGGCTATGATGGAAAACCGGGTTCTTCTTAACCCGAGAACAAGTTTGAAAAAAAAAATAACAAGATCATTTACGTGATTGAATTCTCGGCACTAGCCGATGGTAATATCACGGCAAAGCAGGAAGAAAAACGGGTGAAATATCAAGCACTTCTTTTCGAGCTTACGAGGCTGTACCAAGGCTACAAAGTCCATCTTGTAGTTCTCATAATCGGCTGACTTGGAGGTATGAAAGCTTCATTTCTTAGCCAACTCAACAAGATTCCGGCTTGCCAGCGTCAGGCTCATTCCATCGCAAACCGGATGCAAAAGGCTGTTCTTCTGGGATCACTTCCTCTGGTCCGTCAACACTGTTCGACATAACATTCTACAAAGATTGGTAGCTCTAAAAAGGTATCCAGAGGTGAAACCTTCATCTCCAACTGTCCGGTCTGCCGCGTAAGGTCATCCGCGGCTAGAGACCTGACTCCAAGGAACAGTGTTGAACGATGTTCTCTCGCGTAAATTTCCCGCTCTTGCTTACCTTCTATAACAGAAGGAGCAGAAGTGGATGACGTAAACGTTCCAGTTGCGTTGGGATTGGTTGCTTTAAGGAACCATGATCGTAGCTTCCGGAGCCTACAACTTCTCATATATGTTTGGCCCCTATCTTGAAAATGCCCAATGGGCGCTTGAACCGCACACAGCTAGGAGTGGACATTTCTTAATGCCCCGAACTAGCTGTAAGAGCTTTCAAGACTCATGTAGGGGGTAATGTAACCTAGAAAACTCACCTGAAAAAACCAATCGGAAATGCTAGCGCAACGAATGATTATCGGGGGGCAATTTTTTTCCCCCTTGGGAGCTCAAATCCATATTTGAGGCGGAAAATCCCTCCGGATCGTCAACACTTGCGATAAATATGTTAAATATCTTAAATACCGCATCTCCAAAGCAGCCGAAAAGAATAGAATTCTGGCGCGATATTCAGAATTAAAAAATTATTCCAATAGACATAAGAGTGATAAGTTTTATAAAGTTGTAATAAATTATCAAAACCATCAAAAATGTATCTTACATTGAATGTAAAATATTGACTCAAAAAATTCCGAAATAAAATTTTACAGATACTACCCTGACTTTTCGAGGGAGTTTCCTGAATAAGGGTTGATATTCTAACATCACCATAAAAAAACACCTGAATAAAAACCTATCCGAAAAATTAGAGAGGCCATAATTTTAAATATTTTGAAAAATTATCATTTTTTCCGAAGTATAAGAAAAGAAAAAATTCACCGAATCTTTTTAGCTGTATAGAATTTAGTTGTACTGCATGGGTTGTTTGAGGTGGGGGGGGGGGTAGGATGACAAACCATAGCCTGAGGACCACCTCAAAAAATCAGAGAAACAACCAGTTCAAGTATTTTCGAAAATGGTTCTGTTTCCCTAAGGATAAGATGGATAAATATTCCCCCGATTTTCCCACCTTGATAGAAACGAATCTTACTACGTGGGTTTTCAAGGGGATGTTCAAGGGGGTGTTAGAACAATAACAGTTATCCGACAGACCCTCTCAAAAAATCATAAGGGTATAAACTTCTAGTATTTTTCAAAATTGTTCAAGTTTCTATTCATAAGATTGACAAATATTCACGGAGTTCTTTCAGGTGAATTCCGACAGGTTTCAGTTCAAGAGAGTTTTTAGGGTGCTGTAAGACTATCAACCCTCAGTCAGGAAACTCCCTCGAAACGTCAGGGGGGCATCTGTAAAATTTTATTTCGAAATTTTTTGAGTCATTATTTTACATTCAATATATTTTTCCTCATTTTAGTGTTTTTATAAAAATATATTTTTTAATAAGATAAATTTGTTATGGTTTTCAATAATTTATTACAAATTTATTAAAATTGTCACTCCTATGTCTGTTGGAATAATTTTTGCTATTTTGAATATCGCGCCAGAAATCTATTTTTGTCGGCAACTTTGGAGATGCGATATTTAAGGAATTTAACATATTTATCGCAAATATTGATCGCCTCAAATATGGATTTGACCTTCCAAGAGGAAAAAAAATTGCCCCCCGATAATCATTCGTTGCGCTAGCATTTTGAATTGATTTTTTAAAGTGAGGTTTTTCCCTTAAGTTCCACTAAAGACGAATATAATACGTACAAATAATATATTCACAGTTTAAAAACATCTAGAAACAAAGATTAATGAGATTTGAAGTTTGATTAATATACGTTAAATTATAATTATCAAGACTATTCCAAAGAGTTTTACGTTGTAGTATAAAGAGTAATAAAGATGTCTTACACAAAGTTTAAAGTTTACCAAAGATTTTAGAACCTAAAAATAACGATTCGCAGGCCATAATAAGAAAAACTATCAAGAAAATATTTTTAAAAAAACTGTCGAATATAAATTGCTCAGAAATATTGGCATGGCACTTGGAATTACACTTGAGATTTCGTTGCTGGCATTTACATTTCTTAACAATACAATATCGATTGCAATTACTTGTTTCTAGATGTTTTTAAAATTCGAATCTATTATTTGTATATTATATTCGTTTTGAGTGGATCTTTGGTTTGAGGCGGGTAGGGTTGTTTATTGATATATTATGAATTTTTGTAAATTACTTTAGAATGTGCCTCAATAAAAATTCTATTTTTCTAACACAGAGAAGAATTTTTATTTTTTCCCAAAACGCGTTTTCTGTTTCTAAATACAAGTAAACTGGGTTCGGAACGTTTCATTTTTGCAAGACCTAATTGGATGCATAGTTGCATTTGACATGCTCACACCTTGTTCGAGGTTTTAAAATTCACAGATAGGAAAATTATATTCACGAAACGTAAATATATTTATTTCGTAAAGTATAATAAATACTAAATTATGCATTTAATTTTATCATAAAAGTTACTATTATCAATAAATAACAAACATAAATGCCCAAGCATTTGCAACAATGCATAATCAATCAATCATATTGATGATTTATTGAACAAATAAAATTTTTGATGGCATATTCTTCGCCACTTATTTTATAATAAAATTAGTTGGACAAGAAGTTACAAGACCCTGGCACTTTCCGGTACCGACCTGGTTCATAAGGGGAGATGCCCGAATATTAACGATTGGGGTCGATAAATCCCGAAATCCAGAAAGAAGCACATCGATCGCCGATCGTAAGTTCTCGTCAGTTCTCTGCCAGTACGCGGCTACGCGCCTAAACGCGAAAACTTCCACTTTCTATCGAGGGGAATGGAAGGGAAAGGCAGAGCAGAAGCTAAAATAATTTGTTTACCTGGATTTCCTGTTTCGGAGGAATGGGGGCGTGGATGGTCATACAAAAGAGAGATTAGGAAGGCAAATGTAGTGATGGGGCAGGTGTGGGTGTTGGGAAAGAAGTTGTTTGCAGTTGATTTCGAACGGAGAATGAAATTGTTCGACTCGCCAGTGAGGAGGGTACTATTGTAAGAATGGAGGTGTTGCGGTGTAAGAAAAGTGAAGGAGTAAATATGATACAGGAGAAAAACTTGCATAGCTCTGCATTATGACAAACTTGCAGAATACGGATTAAAATTTTAAACAAAAATATTCTTCAAAATATAAGATAAAAAATAATAATTGCATTTATAATCACATCCTATTTCACATGTCCCGATAACAAGCAATACCATAATTACATCTCACTTACACTTTCAGAAATTCATACAATTCATAAAAAACATAAAAATGCTTACTCCTCCATCTCTAGCAGATACGCAAAAACCTTATTTTCAAACTGAGAAACCGTCTCAGTTTCCACCACAGTGGCTGGCAAACCATTCCACAGCGTTTTCGCCGTTACAATAAAGGACCTTTGATATGAAAACGTTCTACTCTGTCGAACTCTGAGTCGCTCAGGATTTCTGTTACTTGGTGCAGAAAGAACACTACACTGGCCTATGAAACTGAAAGTAGTATTCAAAAATTATCATGGTGAAATATTTAAGGAAATGCATTCAGAAAATTTCTGAAAGAACAAAATAGTTGATTTCTGCTTTTCTACAAGATAAATTGACAATATTAATCACCTAGAAAATTTGTTTGAAGAACTAGCAAAGGCAGTAATGGCAACATATATCTCGATTACATTGGAACTACATGTTTCATTTGAGCATTTCAAAAATTGTTTGACATTTTTCCAACATTCAGAAGGATTTGGGACTATGGTCAGAACAAGCTGGAGAATCGGCACACAGAGAATTTGTACGATTTTGGGAGAAAAATCAATTTGATCAGTGATTCCTCTTAACCAGAAAGACTGAAAAATGCTGTTGTAGAACTCTCCTTGTTTCATTTATAAAACACTTGATTATACAATTGTAATACAAATGTTTACTATTTGTGACAGAATTACATAGTTTACTTTATTTTCCCATTTTAATGCATCAGTTTTAATAAAAAATCACATTTTTCGCCTATATTTTGAAAAGGGGAGCAGCTACGATTTTGGGACCTTCATTTTCGGTTTCTACGGGTCAAAAATAATAGAATAGCCTACTTAGAATTTGTCGTCAGTCAAGACAAACCTAAAGACCTCAGACGATCACCGTGGCCAGGATACTTGTTAAGAGCTACCAATCAATTGTAGAATGCTATAAGGAACATTGTTGATGGATCAGATGAAGTGATCCCAGAAGAACACCCTTTTGCATCCGGTTCGCGATAGACTGGGCCTGACGCTGGTAAGCCGGAATCTTGTTGAGTTGGCTCAGAAATAAAGCTTTCATACCTCCAAGGCAGCCGATTATCAGAACTACAAGATGGACTTTGTAGCCTTCGTAAAGCCTGCTAAGCTCGAAAAGAATTGATTGATATTTAGCCCGTTTCCCTTTCACCTTTTCCGTGATATTAAAATCGGCTGGTGCCGAGAATTCAATCATGTAAATGATCTTTGTCTTCAGATCTTGGAGGAAAATATCAGGCTTTGTAGCACTAATACTTTGAGTGGCGGAGAATGAGAAATTCCAGTAGATCTTACAATGGTCATTCTGATTAGTCCGTCGAGAATTATTATAATTATAATTTAATAATAAAAATATAAATGATATAATTGCAATTATATAATAATATAATATATTTATTTATATATATATATATACATACATATATATAATAAATAAAAAATAACAATAAATAATAATAATATTATGGTCTAGTGTAGTATGGTCTAGTGGCTAGGATACCTGACTTTCACCCAGGAGGCTCGGGTTCGATTCCCGGTACCGGAACCACAGAGCCTCGGTGGCTCAGTTGGTTAGACGCTCGGACTTTGCCTTAGAGGTCCGGGGTTCGATCCCTGAGCCGGTACCTCTTGACATTTTTCAATGTACCTTTACCGAGGTTCTGGTGGTTCGGATCCCACCTTAAGCTGTAGGTCCCCCCATCATGCACTTGACTGCAACCCAGTCCGTGAATGATGGGGTAAAAACCAGGCTTTGCCCAATGTGTTAAAGCATACATTCTTATCAGATCACTTGATTGCATTACAATAATGCGTCCGTGACTGATAATATATACCGGGACAGCCCCGTGCATACTATTCAAAAATAAAAAATAAATCCAACTACACAAAAATGCCTTCGACACATTGGGCTGTAACCATCTTAAGCTTGAGACAATAATTTTTTATTATTATTATACTATTAAGGCAAGTAAGTGTAACTCGTTCGGTTCTACACCGAAAAAATGTATCCGTAAAAAAGTCATGATCTTGTAGCTAGGTCTCGAATACGAGATAAGAAAATGAAACATTGAATCGTTATTTCTATAAGAAATGTATGTATAAATTTCGAAGTTTTTCAAAAGCAGCTCGAATTACAGTCAAACTCTAATTTAACGTTCCCGAATTTACCGTTTCCGAGAATTCACGCCATGCCGCAGGTAGGCTTGTCAGAAGCTGCGCGGGGTGCGTTTATCGCTTCCAAGAATTGACGCCGCACCGTGGGTAGGCTTGTCAGGAGCTGCGCGGGGTGAGCGGGGTACGCTAAATCAGGTTCAGTTAGGGTACACTGTTATAAATGTTTGCAATTTTAGTATACACGGGCATATTAAATTTCCTATATGTTTACTAAATTCATTACTCTTTGTAATTTTAGTATACTTACGTGTACTAAATTTCTGTTATGAAGTTATATGTATACTAAATTTATTAAGTGTGCAGTAAGTTTCTTTCGCACGTATATGAATTTCATAGTTTCTGTATACTAAAATTTATATACGCGTTTACTATATTCAGCTGCGCAAGCGCGTTTTGATATTCGCGAGTCGGGCAACGTGGCCGGTGGCATTTGTTTGAGTTCTTTGTAATACTAAAAGGTTCGGCTTCTTTTTACGAGGATCTATGAAGTCTTCTCTTTAAAAGGTATGTTCAATTTATTAACGTAAATATAGCCTAACCAAATGATTATTTGAAAATTGAAACTTTGTTCTTTAATTTCATTTTTCTTCTGATCATGTTTAGAGATGATGAAAATGGAACCCACACGAAACGGAACACGTATACTGAATTTAGTAAATGCGTATACTAAATTTTCTGTACGCTGGTATACTAAATTTAACTTCATGTTGTGCATTCTTGCTTCCATTACATGTATACTAAATCTAGTACATATTTTTATAACAGTGTAGGTCAGGTCCAACGACAGACCCAAAACCGACGTTAAATCAGAGTTCGACTGTACCTACGAACAGTTCCTGACAATTTCAGACTGAAATGTAAAATTAAAAATTTTGTTTGTGCGATCTAATTTATATTAATTTATAAATTCGCAACTCATAGGATTCGAACCCTCGAAAACTGCTCACTGACCAGTTTCTAAACATAAACCAAGAGTGCGTAAACACGCGCAGCAGCCGAGCGTGTGTACGGGCCACGTGCAGGCGAACCTACTTCCCAGTTCCCAGATTTGTCGGGCAAACTCGTGAGTTCTCTAAGAATCTTTACCCAATAACTTGTAATATTCATGTAATTATTCACGAAAGAAAAGTGACGAACCGTTTTAGAATTTTCACATCGAGTTCGTCAATTATTTGTCAAAGTTCGCGAATTATTTACGAAAATACATCAATATCCGATGAATTCTTCTCATATTCGAGACCTAGCTACTAGTTCGTGACTTTCTTAAAGGCATATTTTTCCGTGTGGGCTCGTTATACAATTGGCGATCAAAAAATGTATATGGTGAGTGTAAATAAGGAATGTGTAGAAGAAGAGATAGATTTTAGATCAATCTCAAAGTAGTATGTTGCTTCTGCGAACAACATACTCGTCCCATAACATCTTTCCGACACAGGTCACTGATCAATCTCTCTAGCCATCACCCTACGTGGAGAGCTTCTCAAAGCTATCCTATCACAGTTTACAAATAAACGCACAAACTGACTTATAAGTCAGTAGGAAGAATCATACTCTTTACAGTTTACGCCAACCACATCCACTATTTCTCGATAATTTAATTAAGCTAATGCTAAAGAAATTATAATTGTAATAAGAAAATACTTATCAATTATAACCCTAAACAAAGATAATATTACCAGAACTTTACTATGATACCAAATATTTGCACGTACCTAAGAAATCTAACTAGTGTTACACATTTTTCCACATTTGTACTTTTAGAGAAACAACAAATCACTGAATCACAACATCATCTGCCGAAAAGTTTGAATCAATTTAATTGTATTGAATTCTACGTGAAACTAAGGTCAAACTCACATTTACAGTGATGCAACACAATTATTTAAAACTCGGAATATAATTTGAGATGCACTGTATAATATAATTAATAGATTCTAAAAAAAAGATTCGTTGAGGAAAATAAAATTAGATTAAAGTAGTCCGGCTACTGGAAAAGCTAGTCAAAGCTACGTCCCTTATTTTTTCTGGTATTTGGAATTAAATCAAAAATTTGGACAGCTTACCCATCAATAAATTGAGTATTAAATTTTCATACTGATCAATATAAATAAAGTATTATTATTCAAAAACAAAATGTAAATTTAAATGTTCATTTGACTTGATTCGAGTCAAGGTAATTTTTTCACGCTCAGCAGTTGGCAGCGTCACAGCATGTCGAATACGTGAACATAATCTGCCAACTTTAGTCAACGCCACACCGTTCTCGTCATATATCACGTCTGTATGTTTTGCTAAAATTAACCTCAAATACCCTGGAAGCAAGTACAAATGAGCAGTAATTCAAATTTCACATTATATTTTCTGTCTCCGAAACAGTTTTCCTGGCAATTTTCAACGTATTTTAAACCCGAAATTAACCATTTTTGGAGCCCGCGAAAAGCCTCTCCATAAGATCCCATGTTTTATGACACGACTTTAAACAGAGTTAATTCAAATTATAACCTGGAAAGGGCCCCTAAAAAAGGCATCATGCGAAAGAGGACATATTTCTCTGTAAGAAAAAACTAATTTTTATGGCGTTTCAACGTGACCGGTCCAATAGCCGGACTACTTTAACACTGGTGATATGTAGAACATCAATAAAAAAAACGGTTAGTTGTTGTGCCATGAAACATAAATGCGTTAGTTCTGCTTCTCATCAACATAACTGTCTCTAACAACAGACGTGATATTCATTCAACTTGAGTAGTAAAACAATCAGCACGCGATTTTTCTTAATGATGAGCAAGCTCATATGCCCGTATATCGACGAGAAAGCAATTAACGAATTTTCAATTTTACTGAAAAACTTGTTTCCTCACAAATTACTTTCTTTCCCCTCTTAATTTTTTAATTTCATGATTTTATAAGGAAAATTATTTTCAAATTGCGAAATAATTGTTGTTGCACTGGTTTGGGCTTTAGAGTCTAAAATAATTGAATTGAATTAGTTAATAATGGACCCAAACGTTTCGGCACACAATGTGCAATTCTGTAACAATTAAATTACATAAATTCCTTGACAAGAACGCAGTTTACAAATCTGATGTTATTTGTCCAATGAAAAAATGTGTATCTTTGGATAATATCGAAGTTGGAAATACCGCCTCTAAGTACTATGGATGTATTCACTATAGGTGTATTTATTTGTGTTTACTTTATGACCACTTTACTTCCTCAGAGGTAACAACAAAATTTGCTTTCTCATAAGAATAATCTCATTTCCAGAAAGTCAAAATAACCATCAAAAGGTCATCAAAGGTCAATCAATATTTTCTGTCTTTATGAACAACTTTTTAACATACGGTAGTGTTGTATTTAAAATTGAAAAAAAGTTTTCCTCATATAAACAATAACATTTTTTTTAAACTTTATAAGTGTCTATTGATTGGTCAAAAAAGGTCATCGAAGATTCATCAATAGGTGAATCGACGCGTCTCGAAGGCACGAACATTTAAATCAAATACAGTACTATTACATTCCCAATATAAAAAAATCTCGAGTAACGCCGACTATAGGCCAAACTCTGGGCAATAGTCAGCCCAGTAGTGCGAAATTCGGTCGGATGCTAGAGCTTGACCATGGGCCCAAAGTCGGCCCTGCATTGGTAACTGATCTACGTCTACGGTAACCAGATTTGGGCCGACTATGATGTTCTCAAGCTGCCATGGCCCCACCGACGTTGGCAACTGACATCGGTGGCGGGCCAAAAGCCGACTGTCAGCCTAATTCTGGCCCAGCTTTAGCCCAACCATCGAATGAAGGCACCTTGATGCACCCGACGCACAGTGCGACGAAGTAGAGAATTGGGATTCAAAATGATCCAGAGACTATAATTTAATGAGGATTGTCGAGGCCGACTTTGCAAAAAAGGCTCTGTTTATTTGTTATTCAAGCTGCAAAATTCCAAAAAACCATAAATTTTCATATTTGAACTGCCTTTTCCGTATCATTCATTGATATTACCTCAAAAAGGTGAAAAACGGATAGATTTACAATGGATTAACAAATCCTGATAACTTAGAAGAAGTTCCGGTAATCCGCTTAATTGCTATAAATAAATTTATGAACAAAATCGATTTTTGCTGTACATTGAAGCCTGGAAGCTTTTATCATCACGTTTTTTCCCGCGAAATCGAGTGAAATCAATATTTCATCAAAATCAAACACTAGACTATTATTTGTTTGTTTGTTATAAACAAATTTAATAAATAAGCGCCTCTGGATGTATAAAATACATTTTTTCTGCGAAATTATTAGTTTTGCCTTAAAAAATGCAAATTCCCTAACAGAAATGGACTGTAAACAATATTTACCATTGTTATAAACAATACTGATTAGCAAATGCATTAAATGGTCACTCTTTGATAGAAAAATCCATTTTTTTGCATAATTTTTCATTTTATCCCTAAATTAAAATTCTGATGGAAGAAACTGACATTTAAAAATATTTTTTATTGTTATTAACAATTCCGATCAACAAATGCATTTAATAGTCGCTTTCAAATAGGAAAAATCTCTTTCTGGCTGAAATATTTATTCGATCATAAAAAATGGAACTCCTACGAAATATACTGACAACAACATTTCCCATTGTTAGAAATAATCTTCACCAATCAATTCTTAAAATAATTCTTTCGTATAGAAAAAATCTGTTTTTTGGGTTCAATAGTCAATGTTACCTTGAAATAAGGAACCGAATCGTAAAACGTCTACACTCAACATCTATTTCCAATATTGTAATCAATGAAGATGAACGAAATCATGAGATTGGTTGTGTCGTCCTTAACTAACAACTTATGCCAATTTGGCATATGGCTCGTTGAAAATTTCTGGACCATATTGCCTGATGAGGCCAGAAAACCAAATTGGCCGTTTGGCTATACTTACTATGAAAAATTAGGGTTTTTTGGCATTTTGCAACTTAAATAACAAATAAATAGAGCCTTTTTTTCCAAAATCAGCCTCGACATACCTCTTCCGAATTTAATTAGCTTTAATTTAAAAAGAAAGAAAGATCAAATCGGATAAAAATTATAGGCTCTGGATCATTTTGAACCCCAATTTTCTAATTCGCCGCACTGTGCGACGGTTGGTCAAATCTTGGCCCAAATATGGGCTGGCCGTTGGATATACTCTGGTTCATTATTTCAAAACGACCATTAAAAATTACATTTTATGTCATTATCAAAAGTTGTGAAATGGTCTAAAACGCGAAAACCCCAAATATTACACGAAGAAAAATTAGTTAAAGTGGGCGCCTCAAAAAATTGTTTAAGAAAAATGTTTTAAAAAATGTTTAAAAAAAAATTCGGACAAAAATTGTTTCAGGAAAAATTGGTTGAAAAAAAATTGTGGACAAAAAATGTTGAACAAGAAGTTTTGAAACCAATTTTTTGTTGAAAAAAATGGTTTGAAAACAAATGATTTGAAAAGAAATTTAAGAGTTTCACCCCGGGGCTACAAAACCCTAAAAATTGTCATAGATTGAAATTATTGATTTAAAAATGATTTCTTTTATATTCCCGTTAACAGTTAATTTATTTTACATCTACATCTACATGATGTCGCATAATAATAAAAAAATTAATCAGAAAAAGAGTTAAAAAATTATTTTTCAACTGTTTAGAACTGTGGCTTATGAGGATGGTTTTTTCACTGACTTTCAATTCCGTCGGTATAGATAGAGTAATGGTATTTGTATTTGTAATATATAATGTTTGAAAATGTAATACGAGGGTTGCCTTTTATATTTTGAGCCTTGGCAACACTAGTGTCTACAGGTGCCATCTGACGATTCCAATTGAAATTTTGATCTTTTTAACCATAACCTTCTTCAGAACGTTTTGTCACTTGAGCATAACCTGTATTTTATTCAGTGACTTAAAAATATTGTCTCAGCGAAAAAATGGAATTGAATCGTGAACATTTTCGTGCGATGATTTTTTACGATTTTCGACGTGGATTATCAAGACAAGAGTGCATCGATCAACTCACTTCGACTTTTGGCGATGAAGCTCCATCCCTGGCCACTGTGAAACGCTGGTACAACGAATTTAATCGTGGCCGCAGTTCGCTCAGTGACGAAAGTCTTCACGACGCCCTTCACGGTCGCCCAAAATCAGTCGTTGTCCCAGAAAAAATTGACGCTGTGCGTGAACTAATAATGCAAGATCGTCA
>CAKNWT010251160.1:0-10343 GCA_932066315.1 Andricus coriarius | reverse complement strand
ACGATGGAAATCTTTGTATCATTGAATTTCTCGGAAACTATCACTCGCAGAAAAAAATGTTTGTAACAAAAAGTATGCATTTCAATGAGATGTACAACTTTTGTTTGAAATGTTTTTTCAAATTTTGCATATTAATTAAGATAAACGCAAAAAACCATGATTTTTATGGTTTTTTCACGATTTCACCATGAAAATCGCCGAGTCGCCAATTTTCACTATCATTTTCGTAATCAGCGCATCAAAATACATAAATATACATAGTATGAAAGAAATCGTCGGTTTACGGCTTTCGGAAGTCCACCCAATAATTCATTTTATGAACTGTTTTTTTTGTGTGTGGAAATAATTAAATGAATAGTTAAGATTTCCTGTGGTTTAAATCATCTACTCTTGCATAGTTCAGCCTATAAAAGATTCTATATGAAAAAGGTTGCAAGATTAGAATTTTGGTTTCTAATTAATAATGGTCAGGGCAAATAAAGAATTGTTGAAGGAAAATTCAGGGAATTTTGAAAATTAAGCTTATTTTTCGGCCATCCTGCTAAAATTATTTAGATGTCGAGAAGGGAATGTGTACTGTTAAGAATGTTTCGGATTTTACTGCACTTTGACTATACAAGTGTAAGGCAAAATTGCAATACCGATATTGGAAGGTGAAATTGCAATATGTGCCTTGCTAGTCTAGCGGTAACGCACTCGACTTAGAGCTTGGCGATTAGGATTCGATTCTCTGTGTCTGCGAATTTCGATATTTTTTTCAACTTTTCACCGCCAAATTGCTTTACATGTGTGGCAATATTCCAATACATGCATGGTAATATAACAATACCAGCATTTAAAAACTACAATATCATGTATCGGAACGTTTCCTTACGTCTCGGAAATAAACTGCTAATACATTTAATGGAAAGATCCGATAGAAGTTTTTTTCAGTGTAAGAAACACTTTTCCTAAAACATGCAATATTTTGTTAAGAGGATGTGAGACAACTTAATAAACTCCTTATGAGAGAGTAAATGAATCAAATTTTTTTGAGCGTGTCGATTTTACTGATTGTTATCTGTTTGAAAGTGTTAAGTACGGGAATTAAGAATACCCGAAAGTCAGCCACCGTACTGCTAAGCGTGTTAAATGCCACTTCACATTCGCGAACTTAATTCCCTTCCCCCTCGCATGCACTTAACCATCCGCAAACTTTGTGGGAGAGGTTATAGTACGGAAATTACCTACCGTTCTTCTTAGGCAGTATATACTAGTAACTCTCGACTAATGAACGAAAGTTTCCTATTGCTTTTTTAAACCACGCTTCCACTCCTTCGTTCAACTTTCTAACGAACTTCTGCGATCGCTTCATCCCCTAGGGAAAATGGCTCCGCATTAGTGGGGGATCGCTGGAAAAAGAAGAAAAAGATGGCTGCTGATCGCTCTTGAGCACTTTATCGATAAGAGCGATGGATAATAGTTTCCCAATTTTTCTAGCGTGTAGACTTTTACTCTTTTCTAATTTTTAGTAAATCGCAAAATTCAATCCTAATTTCAGATTCTGATATTTTTTACGATTTTAACCTTAAATTGTTGGACTTCGAGTGCTTTGATTAACGTAAATAAAACTAAAATTATGGTGTTTAAAGGAAAAGGTGAGAAAACAATGTGCAACATTGTTCTAAATGATGAGAGAATAGAACAAGTTGATAAGAGCACATATCTTGATAGCCTATTCACTAGTGACGGAAAGATAGATGGGGGGTTAGATAGGCGTATAAACGAGGGTAAGAAGGTTATCGGTTATCGTAGCTTCCGGAGCCTACAGCTTCTCAATCAAAATTCAATCCTAATTTCAGATTCTGATATTTTTGACGATTTTAACCTTAAATTTTTGGACTTTAAGTGCTTTGAATTAAAAGTAATGTGTAATGAAAAGTCTATCTTTAATGCTCTATTGATAAAATGGTGGCCGTAGGTCAAGGAAAACATGGAAATCAGGGAAAAAATTAGATAATTTTATTGGTTAGGGAAAGTCAGGGAAAAGTTTGGAATTTTGAGAAAAAAATCTTGCAAAAGTCGGGGGATTTAATAGGCACTTTATATCACTTTCAAGGATGATAAATCTGAGATTTTATTTAATCAGGGAAAAGTTAGGAAATTTTGAAAATGGGCTTTTGCAGCCACCCTGATGTTATATTGCTGTTAGTAATTTATTTGCCTTGTATTTATATTTTTTTTCAGTTGCTTTCTCCTGACGATAATATTCATATTTTGGTTTTTAAAAATTGTACTGAAATCTTTTTGGTTAAAAATTCACCTCTTTTTTTTTAAATTCATATTTTTAGTTTAACAATCGATATCTTCTGGTAGAAATATAAACTTTTTCAATTAAGAATACAACTGTTTGTCTTAAAATTAATTTTCTTTGGTTGAGAATTGAACTATTTTGTTTGAAAACTCTTATTCTTTGGTAGAATTAAAGTGTTTTTTATTTAAAATTAAAATATTTTTTTTCTGAAATATCTACTATTACATTATTCATTGAGAATTCATTTTTTTGTTTTTTTTTGTTTGTTTGAAAACTCATTTTTTTGCTGGAATTTTTGCTTCGAAGATTTATTTATTTAACTGAAAATGTATGTATTTCTGTTGAAGATTGATTATTTACTTCAAATTTCATCACGTCGTTTGAAATTTCAACCAGTTTATTTGCATTTTTTTTTAAATTAGTCTTTTTTGTTTCAGAGTTAAAATACTTTAAAAAAATTTTGTTTCTTGCTTGCGAATTCATCACTTTAGTTGAAAGTTTAACTTTTCGGGTTAGAAATTCAACTGTTTTCGATTGAGGTTTCATATTCTGGTTTTAAAATTCAACTATTTTAGTTTTAAAATTTAACTATTTGGCTGAAAACTTAACTATTTTTTGAAAATTAAACTATTTTGTTAGATAATCATCTTTTTTGGTCGAAAATTCAACTGTTTTGTTGAAAATAATTGGTTCTTTTGGACTGAAAATTCATCTTTTATGTTAGAAGAGACATCGTTTTTGGTTGAAATTTGGTCTTTGAATAATAATAGTCAGGGAAAATAAAAAAATGGCCAAGGAAAAGTCAGGGAATTTTCAAAATAAAGTTTTGCGGTCACCCTGGATAAGATGTGAGATTCTGATATTGGATAAGATTTCAATTTTCGATTGTTCGAATTGGGTTGCTTAAAATGTAACAATTCTTGAATGAAAAGTGGATCAGTTTTAAGAGGACTGGAGCTTCTTTTCAATCTTCTAACCTGAAAATGATCGAGGTTTTCTATCAAAAGTTCATGTTTTCCAAACTAACCACAAAATCCATTTGCTGAAAATCTTTAAGTGCACCGAAAAAAATTCTTGATAAATCGTCAACTAAGTTTACGTAGCTGGGGAATATAGTGAATCCAACTACTTTCATATTTGTAGGTGACTAAATTCTTAGTTAAGTTGTCTACCTAATCCATTTAAGTTAACTAAAAATATACACTGGGCCTTCAGGGAACTATAAGATGAGTAGTTGGAATAACTTTCATAACTTGTAATAATTTTTAACTACTTTTATCAGTTGTATTAACTAATAAATTAGTTATTGTAACTAAACTCTTAGTTAATCTATCTACAAAATGTAGTAAAAATAAAAATAGTGATTCCAACTGCTCATCTTAAATTCCTAAGGCCACAATGTATTTTTAGTAAACTTAATTAAGAATTTAGTTACCCACAAATAAGAAAGCAGTTTGAGTAACTGGAGCAGTTCTCGCGATCATTGGAATTTTGAGAATAATGTTAAACTGGAAATTCTAGAGCTTTGAATCCGAAATTAAAGCGGATTAATTAATTCGCTTCAGTGGGTCGAACATCGAAATAGACGATACTCTGAAAGTAGGTGAATGGATATTAGCGACTGGGGCAAAATGAAGTCTCAACCAAGCTCTTCTGAGTCTCTCGACGACATAACTCGCGCAATTTTACGGGTCAATATTGTCCTTTCAATTTCGACGGCGGGCGGTGTGGAGACTTGAGTGTTGAACTTTTACCCCCGTGATCTAGTTCCGTGGTATTCGAACACTCCCAAAGTGCCGATAAGAGTTGATAGTATACTTTCAACAAAGTATAAAATTGGTTTTTCCAAACTTAATGAGTATTACGCCTCAAAACAGTATGAAAAATTTACTTGCACACTTCTCTTTAAAGCGAAATTATTGCAGAGTGGCCAGGAATTTTTTTGGTCAGGGAAAGTCAGGGAAAAGGCAGGGATTTAAAAAAATTGCAAAAGTCCAGGAGTTTCTGTAAAAAGGACTTTAAATAACTCTCAAGAATAATCAGAACTGCCACATAGTCACTTTTTGACACTTTTGTTCTTAAATCACTTTTTAGTCATTTTTTTAGATAATGTCACTATAATCACATTTTTAAGTAAAAATATTACTCTAGACACTTTTCTTTCAAGAAATATTTAAGGGCATTTTAAAAGATTCCGATGAATTCTCAGTACAACTCTATAATTTGAAGGTATTAAAAGCGACTTTAAAGATTTTAGGGTATTTTTCAAACTTCCAAGGAATTTTTAAGAGCTTTCAAAAGTATGAAGATAATTCAAAAGATTTGAAAAGATCAAACATTTGTTAGGGTATTTAAAAAAATGTCAAGGTTCTTGATGAACATTCCAAAATTACAAGGGATTTCAAAAGATTTGAAAGAATTTGAAATATTTTTAAGTATTTTTGAAGATTCTCAGAAAAGTAATTAAACAGGGTTTTCAAAGAACTTAAAAGATTTTCGGGCATTTTTTAATCTTCCAAGGAATTTTAAAATTTTAAATTTTAAAGAGCTTTCAAAAGTTTAAAAGATATTTCAAAACAGTTCAAAGCATTCAACATTTTTTAGGGTATCTAAAAAAATTGCAAGGAATTTTCAAAAGCATTTAAAAATTTCATGGGATTTCAAAAGATTTTAAAGGATTTGAAATATTTTAGGGCATTTTAAAACATTCCCAGGAATTTTGAATTCATTTGAGTAATTTAAAGGGTTTTCAAAGGACTTGAAATATTTTAGGGTATATTTTAAGATTCCGAGGCCAATTTTCAAGAGGTTGAAAGTACTTCAAGGGATTTTCTAGGATTTGAATGATTTTAAGGGATTTGAAAAAATTTGCATGCGACTCTCCAAGGTATTTTAATCAATTTTCCAGGATTTCAGAAAATATCAGATTTCATAGAACTTCACGGGATCTTATAATGTTTGAATAATAATTTAATAATTGAATTTTTTTAATAATTAAAAATAATTAAAAATATTTTATAATATTTTAATTCAATTTATCTTGAAGTCTTTTAAATTCACCTTGAATTGTAAGGAATTTCTCTAAGCTCACTTCAAGTTTACTGAAATCAATGGAATTTTTTAACATTTTTGCGAATTGATTTGAATTTTTTTAAATTCACATTGAATTTACAAAAACTTAAAAAAATAGTGTGTGATCATTAAATAGTGTTTAAATTTTTTCATCTCATTATCTTACAATTCAATAGCTTTCAATGTTTGTATTCCTCAAAATGAACCAGGAGTTAGAAATTATTCATGTTTGGTCACTTTTACGGTTTTATATACCTATATGGTCACATTCACTTTTTTGAAGTGAATTAGGCTATGTCAGCCCTGAGAATGGTAAATTAAAAGTTAATGAATTTAAAACGAACTGTCTACCGTCTACTTTCTAGCTTGCCCAGGGCTAACGGTACGGAAAATTCTGTAATACTAGCACTAGCACTGTTCTTGATGGTTTGTTTTACGAAAAATTCCGTAATACCAGTAAGTGAAGTAGTTTCTTTGCTATTTTTTTTTTTAATTTTGACAGTATTCCCATTTTTAAAATTACTCCCCTGTTTCACGTTAGGAATTTGTAAAATTTGGAAGCATTTTAATCTACACGCAGAAAAAGGATCCGTGTAATTACAACATGATCGGTACAAATATGGCCAACATGACTTTTTAGTAGATTTTACAAGAAGTTCAGTTAAATCTACTGATTTTCTCTACATTTCACCTAACTTCCAGTAAAATTTGCAAGCGAATGGAAAAATCCGAGTTCGGTAGATTTCAGTGAAGGTTATATGAAGCAGACAGAAAGTCAGTTGATTTAACTGAACTTCTCGTAAAATCTACTAAAAAGTCATGTTGTCCAGATTTGTACCAATCGTGTTGCAAATTACTGATCATTATTGTAGTGTTTCCTATTGTAGAATATCGTGCAGTAAATGCGATGTTTTCACGTCTTGGCAACACTGCTTTCTGATCTTTCAGCGAATTGCATCACGTGTTTGCGAAGTCACACCTCGCGAATGGATCGCGGCAGACCTCCTGGCTCACGTGACCGATTGATAAGTATAATCTATACTATCAGGCATCACATGCAACTCTGCAAGCAATGATCGTTCAACAATACAATTATACATAAAGCAGCTTATATCTTCCAGAAAGCATGTGTACCTTTCAATACAATTGTGCATGTATTTACTAAAATGGGAGTAACCATGCAAACATGACGTTTCCATGAACAGTATTGGTTGGAGAAAAATTGACAATAGTCTTTCTATGGAACAAAAGAAGTTATAGAAAATATAATTCAGTTGAGCATAATTAGCGAAAAGGTAGACGAAAATCTGCCATGCAAAACAAGAAAATCGTTAACTACATTGATAGTCGAACTGAGATGTATACATCTCAAAAATATTTTTCGTCAACCAAGAAAGAAGAGTGCACTGATAAAGTAGTAGAGCCAACTACCTTAGTTTGTAATATATGCCGCTGCCACAAAAGTGATTGTGTTTACTACTATTATTTCAAATGAATGGTAGTTAGTAGTTGTCCTTACTACTTTTCTTTTTGTCGCAACAACTTCCGTTAGTAGATATCTATTTTTGAGTATCTTTTTTCACTGCTTCACGTAGTAAGTCTTACTATTAAATTAGAAGTTATAAATACTTGAAGTATTAATATCCTAACTATTAAAATTAGTATTTTTTCTACTTTGGAAAGAAAATATACATCATTCATAAACAATCAATTACCCCAATGCCGCCAAGGCTCGGGCGGCAAGTTGATACTCGTCAAAATAGCCTTTTTTAAGCCCTCGATAAATAATTCACTATTCTTTTCTTTGAAATTCGGATAGAGCCCAAATGTTGTAGTTTAATATTCAGATCTCCTATACAAATTGACACATACAAAAAATATTTCATCAATTAATTAGAAATAATAAATTGTTTTCTTTTATTGTAAGATTTAAAAATAGCCAAAACATGTTAGTGTTGAAACCCCAATTTAAATTTTTGATTGAAAACGAAAAAAAATGCAGGGTCACATGTTTCCTTTGAATATGTTTTTTAATTCTAAAAAAAATATAGAATAAGTTTCTCATCGAAAGACAGATATTTCCTAATTGAGTTTTTAGTGAATAAGAAAAATTTGCCAAATCTTTCGTTTGTAAGTAAAATGCTAAAATCCAAGTTTTCGAAAAAAATTATCGTAGCCACAAAAATAGTTTGGTTTGGATGAAACTTACAGGATGTCTTCCTAATAAAAATACAAATGCAACAATAAAATGTAAAAAAATAGAATGGTGGGGTTTTTAAGAAAATAGGTTTAATATAATCAGAAAAATACCGTCATTTTCTTAATTTTCTAGTGGATTTCAAAAGAAAATAATTACCCTTACCAGGGTAAAATAAAACGTAAATATCTCAATTAGGTCAAAAATTATGTCAGTGAGGTTACATTTTATGTTTCTAAACGGTAGGCAATCTCAGTTATTTCATTGTAATTTGGAAAGATATATATTATTCGATACACGAGGCCTCACGGGCGGGTGCCTACTGGTGTGAAGACAGAGCACTCACCCTTCAGCTGGGTTTCGCCTTGCATTCGTGTTCGTGCTGGTTCTTCACACTCGCAGTGAACAAACCGCCCATTTGGCCTCTCGTATAGAAATATATTATAATTCTTAACAATATTTTTTTAAAGATGCATACATAGGGGCGTGGACAGGGAATGAGCGAGGTCAATCTGGATTATAGAATTTGTGGTGGGGAAGTAATCATTTTCAGATTCAAAATGAATTCATAAGAAGGAGACATTTTTCTCTCAACTTCTCTGCATTGATTGATTCAATATTTTGAAAATTACTACAATCGTTTGGAAGAATGATAAAAAATGTAAATAATTGTATAATAATAAGGTTTTATTTTGGTGAGTATTTTACTGGCATAAAATTTAATGATGATTTGATTTGGAGTGTTTATTGGTTCGTTGTAACGAATTTTCCACCTAATCATGGCACGTGCCATTCTCCTGAGTTCCACAACACATTATAACGTGCACTCTAACACATCACTTGATTCTCATGCTATTCAACTTGACTTTTGCACACACTCCTGTACTTTCACCGAAGACAATGAACGCGGCTGCCACTATTCAATCGCCATTGTTCAGTGACTTTGATCGATTCTAAGTGAAGAGCAGGATATACTGAAATTACTATGAGATGACAAACTACTAGTCTTTCCTAATAATATATACAAAATAAATCATTAATTTATTGTAATATTCCGTTTATACTGGGGAATACTTTATGCTTTATAATACAAAAAGTACCATTTACTGTTAGTTTTACTAATCGTTTAATTTCCCATTTTTCCAATATTCATGGTAAAATTGTAATATTAAGAATTCTGTACCTTGCAGTTTATTTATAAACATTATTATTAGAACCCTCTAATTTTATGGTTGCAAATCTTTTTTAAACTAGTATAAGATTTTTTTCGCCGATTGGAAAGCATAAATTTAATCAAACAGAATCGAGACAAAATTCCCTTTCATTGTTCTCCCTAATCGATCATTGTTATCCATAATCGGTCATACCTTATTGGTACTATAATCCTACTGCCATTCTTGAAACTACAAGATCCCTTTCTAATCGAGTGAATTCTATTCTCTATTCTCAATTGAGTTTTCTGTAAAGGTCGTCACTTAAAATAATAATTTTAACTTCTGGTTACGTCATTCGAATTCTCTGATTTAATACATTGTTCCAGAGTAAGAAGGTTTCAAATAAGCATACATATTTTCTACAATATTACTTCCAAGATTACCTTTCATTTCTAAGATACTTCTTAATTCAGTAGCGAGTTTAATATTCAAAAGAGATTTTTTGCATTCAGTTTTTTTTCTGACTCTGTAAATAAATTATGGATCAAAACCGAGACAAAAGTATCTAAGTTTTATATTTGCATTAAAAGGACTGAACATGTAATCCATTTGATTATATTTAGAAGGAGTTTCAAGTGGTTTGCTTGACATGAGCTTCAGCCTTTGGCATTAAAAATTCAGCTTACATTAATAGAAACACGTAGGCCAATACTCTTTTTTTTTATTTTCATAATTGAAATATTTAAAAAAAACCTCTAACATCATATTCGTAATCCAAACTATAAATTTAAATGTAACCATAAATCCAGCTTTTATATATGTGTAAAGTCGTTACAAATTTTATTTATCCTTATTTTTAACCGTATGTATCAGAAAAATGGGGAACTGTAAAATGTGCAATCGCATACTCGCACGCCGTTCCAGTTTTATGACTCAGAGATAAAGCCTGGACGGTGCAGATATAAATTCGTAACGACCAAACCTAAAAATGGCTGGCGATTGAAATAATAATTGTATCTTTAATATTTGCGGATTTATATTATATTCGGTATCGAAATAAAATCTAGTACACATATATTTTCTCGAATTAAATTACTGCAGGGTGGGCGCCGAACCTGGAAACCGGGCAATGACCGGAAATTTTTAAAGTTTGTATTAAAACTCGCTTTGAATGGTTTGAAACGTCATCAAGAGGGATTATTTAAGAGATTTCTGATCTTTAATTGAGTTAAAACCCTAGAAAACCATTCATTTTGAAGGTTGCTAAATCAAAGAAAAAACTTTCACTAAAGGACATCAATAATAATTTTGAAATTTCCTAGGATGTATTCATTAATATTTTGCGTATTTTCTGTTAAAAAAATATTTTTCAGCCCATATATTCAACAAAAAAATGACCAGATTCATGTGAAATCAGACAGGTTCTATGTTTCACGTCCTAAATTAAAAAATACTAATTTCTTCCTTGAAAATCGATAGTTTTTCACATAAATTCAGATTTAAAACTTTTATTTTTTAGATTCTGGCGAGGTTCGCTGTGTCTTCTGCCGAAAAATCTTGTTTTGTTAAAAGGAACACATCCTGCGATCAATCAGGGATGAAAAAAAAAGTACTCGCAAAATTCAGG